>CAHIKZ030000914.1:1130000-1320000 GCA_903632075.3 Acanthosepion pharaonis | reverse complement strand
TGAGTTGTTGTATACAGTGGTTTTAACCCTTCTTACTTGTTATTATAATCAAATGAAACTGGAATCCTCTTTGGAATCTGAAGCTTGTATTTGTTGTAACTTAAATTAAGTTCTGGTCTTCAGGGCTGACACAAGGTCTTCATTAGGAAGTCTTGGCAAATGATATGGATTCCAGTAGCAGTAGTGTGGGGACTCTCTATGTGCCTGTCTCAGTCCATGTCCAAAATCTCCAGCTTATATATGGAGTCCAGTGTTTGGCAGGTGTGATGTTGACTAGGGTCTGGGTTTGGTTGTCTTCTACCCTAAGCATCAACCTTTTCTAAATTTCCATATATAAAAATACATTTACTTAAGTGGTTTCCAAATTTAGGTTTGTCCAGCCCACTTTTTAAAGTGGTCAGTCAGAGGGATCAAGCCACTCCTTAGTTCCAACTCTCTTTACGCCTCAACTCGCACCATAACTCCATATAGGTAGTGCTCTCTTCCTTCTCCTACTTTATCAGCAACTGGAGTGACAAATCCCAACTTCCAGATGGCACAGTGAAAGCGAAAGGGGTTTTCACTCATTAATCCTTCTCCAACAGCTTTCCCCATGCTGGGATCTCAAATGACCAGACCACTCAAGAATTGGAAAAAGAAAAAAATCATTTCCACTCTCCTTAAAATTTATGATTGAACAGACCACCCAGCCTTTTTGTCCATGGTCACTTAAAAATAGTAATTAATTTTTCCTTATCACTTGTATCAAGAGGAATCCGAATATTGTTTGGATATAAAATTTTCTTTACTGGGTGGCTGATTCAAAACAGATGGTTTTTCCTGACACTTTTTGTCCAGTGGAATTGTGAATGTTTATTTCTGCAACTGCCCTTCTTTCTTTACTGGCAACATATGTTTTTATTTTATCTGATGTCTTCGTGGATACCTTAATGGCCTCTTCTTGTTTTTGATCAATCTCCAGTGTCACATTAGGAAAAAATGAAGCATTAGTCAGCTTGGTGTTTAACTTGCCAATTTCCAGTTCTTATGACATTATTAATTAATGAGAACAACTAGAAATGGTAAAAGAATATTTACAAAAAAATACTTGTTTAAAAGAAAAAATTACATCAAAATTTTTTAGATGAATTGTGTCTTGCTCATCTTTGTTGTTAATTCTCACCAGTCATATTCACCTTTTGTGTCACTTGTCCATTTCTTCCTTCTGAACCAGTGGGAGTTCAGTCTTTAGATTTCAATCAATCTAAGCATTAATTGATGTGAAGTTTCCTTTAAGCCTGGAAAACAATAAGAATACACAACCCCACTTGATTGAATAAAGAGTCGAGTTGAAAATTTAGAAGGTTACCAATACAACTACAGACACTGAAGAAGGCTAAAGGATACAATTACAAATGTTCAAAATGCTTGGTTTGAAGAGCTAGGTATGTAGTGTATTTAGGTAGTTGCAAACAAAAATTACATTTTTGATAGTTAATATTTCTTCAACGCACACACACACTCTCTCTCTCTCTCTCTCTCTCTCATATATTGTGTAATAGATGATATTTAGGATGTAAATGAATTCTGATAGCATTTAACATTCTCTATTTTACATTTCTTTTTTTAAATGGTGTAATATTTATAAACAAAATGTTATCTAGAAACCTTTCCTCAAACTTCTGCAAACTAAAAATTGACTACTCGTTTGCAGAAGTTTTTTTTCCATTTGTGCCTTAATGTTATAAACTTAATAAAAAAAAAAACTTAAATTTTAAACATAGAATTATTTTATTTACAGTAACTTTCTCAAATACTTTTCTCATTTCAATGTTCAAATAGCAAAAATGGTAAGTTTTCTTTCAGACCATCTGCTATCAGGTATTCTTGCTACTTCTGCATATTTCATGCACACACAATTGTAATTATTTTTACTAAGAGCAAGAAATAGTTTAAGATTATTTTTGGGAATTTGGTTGGCAAATGGTTTTAGTTAATTTATTTCCTATTTATGAATATGTAATTTTAATGTAACCATTTTAATTTTTTTTTTTTTTTTTTTTTCTAGCCAGTCTTAGTGAAAAATTGGGAGCTCCATGTTCAGTTCAGAGTTCATGGAACAGGCAGAACACTTTATGGTGATGGCTTCTGTATTTGGTATGTCAAGGACCGGATGCAATTAGGTTTGTATGAAAGAAGTCTATCATGTGTGTGTGTTTAACCCCCTCACTCCCACCTGGAAACTTTTGGTAAAGTTTAATAAAGTGACCCCACACCCTAAAATTTTGAGGAAATGTAGACATATTTATTTGGAGTCTAAATTTTATGTTAACCAAAATTCTATGCAATGTCATTCTAATATTTACACTTCATTCCATATTCAGAAGTTATGTAATTTTTTGTTTCACTTGCTCTTTTTAAATGACTCTAAAAAAAAAACAATTTAAAAAAAAATTGAAAAAGAACTTAGTAATCCTGTGATTTCTATCCCCCCCCAAACAAATGTAACATGATAGTCAAGAATTAGTACAGTACTTTCTAAATTGTTCTCAAACTGCCACAAAATTATGAAACTTAATTCTTTTGACCATTATTATTACTAGATTAGTCTATTGTCTATTTGTTGTAAGGTGTACATGAAGAATTCTATTTAGAAATTTTTAAATTTGACAAATATAATTTCCTAAAATTTATGTCTGTAGGTGAAATCTTTATTTTGATTTCATATCTGTGAGACATAACTGTTATGAGTCCCACCAAACTTGCTTAAAATACAAAGATGTATTTCTTTGTATTAAAGATTCCCTGTTATTGCTTCCATCAAGGGTTACAATAGGTGTAACAGCTTTTTACTACTGCAACCAAGATAGATGGTTTGGGGATGGTAGTTTGTCCAAGTGTTCACTAATCCTCATTCTCTATCATTGTAGCATGCCAGTAACAAAAAAAGTCTCTTATCAAGATATCCAGCCATTTGGACTGTACAGGGAGAGGTGATCTCATGCCTTTTTCAAGTAAAAATTAGCATAAGCATTTTTATTCAGAATCTGAATTAGTTTGATTTCTTGTATCAATAATATATATTTGAAGTAAGTGTGCTTCAATATCTAGGATAATTTTTGTCTATGTAAACAATGTTTATATATATATATATATATATATATATATATATATATATAAAATTTTAGTCCAGCATTTTTTATTACTTCAAATGTTATCATAGTGGATACTTCGTATTTGAAATGAACACCCTATTTTTATTTATTAAACAGTATATTGTCTATCAGCCTGCACATTTGAGATATCTCTGTAAAGAAAATGCATGCCCCAGTAGGGATCAAACCTGTCTCTCCCCTTTATAGGGGAAACCACTGTTTGATCCAGTGTGCTTTACTGCTAGGCCACAAATAATGTCGCAGCAAGCAAGGCTCGCTTCCCCCCCCCCCCTTTTTTTTTTTATTTAAAGGAAAGTGCATCTCCCTCACTGAGATTTTTTTTTTTTTTTTTTTTTTAATAGCTTCAAATCTGCTCAGTTTTGTATGTGAAATGTAAATAAAGCAATTTCTAAAGAATTTATGGATTTATTTTTAATCTGGCATTTTTATTACTTCGGACATAACATTTGAAGTAATAAAAAATGTCAGATTACTTGGTATTTGAAAAAGACGCCCCATTTTCATTTATTAAACAGTGTGTATTACATCTTTTGGCCTCTGCATTCAAGATATCTCAGTTTTACTTTAAGTATTTCCTTACTTTTCAGGGAAGGTTTTTGGAAGTCGTGACCTTTTTTCTGGATTAGCCATATTTTTAGATACCTACAGCAATCACAATGGACCTCATAATGTAAGTGTTGCTTTTATGTTAAGTACATATGGGGACAGCAGAAAATAATGTACTGTTAAAAAAAATTGCATGTTGAAATAAAACAACCTTTATATTTTTCCAGCTGAAATTATAAAGATTATTTGATTTTTATCATTATTTGATTCCTATTAGTGATAGAGAATACATATATATATATATATATATATATATATAAGTACATGCCAAATTTTCTATACCATGTTTAATGCATTAATAATACAAATAACTTTATAATATTTATTTGTTCTGCTAGAAAACATAAAATTTTAATTTCATAGATATATTTGAACCCTCACAGAAGAATTTGTCATAGACCACTTTTACTAATTCAAATGCTATTACATTATCCAATTAAGACAATTGGAAAGTCATTCAAGGGTCTATGAAGAAATGAAAAATATATCTATGAAAACATTAGAACTTAACCCTTTGAAAACTACCTCTGTAAAACAAAGTTGTTACCCTCTACTTACTGCTGTTGAACATTTATAAATATATGTCAGTCATAACAACAGTTGTCATTTGCACTTGAAATATATACACTTGTCACAGTGCACATTTATAAGTAGTTTTTGTTCTAAATGTCCTTTCTACAAACTGAACACCTCTTTGTTCCTCTCTCAGCAGGCCTGACATTGTCATAGCTGGAACTTTTGAGACAAGTTATTGAACAAAATGTGTATTTCTTAACTCCCCAATAATTTTCTCCCCAAATTCATAAACAGTGTATGTTCTCTTTCCATATTGAACATGAGGCTTGGTGACATTCATTACTACATAGGCATTGTAGACTGACCAAGGAAATATTGTCAACAAGCAACTCAGCCACTTGTAGTGACTTGTAAATCTGGTGTTTTGTTATACTATCACTTTTGTTGGTATCCCTTATGTATGCTTTGACTGCTTTATAGTTACTGGTAGCCATCTGCCTTTATATGCATTGTATCAATTTTTTTTTTTTTTTTTTTCTCCTTAGCTACATTGCTGCTGTTATAAAGCAGGTCCCATTCTCCTTTTAGCTATTTGTTTTGGGGGCTTTTTTTTTCTCCCTTGATGTTCTTGGAAGGTTCCTGTGGTTCATACATTCTTCATGTAATAGTTTCCAAATATGAACTGTACTAACCAGCATGGAATAAGCGATGAGTGTATAATCAATGATCCTGTACAAAAAAAAAAATCTTAAAAAGATTTTTATGGGCAATTTTAGTGGCATATCCTTGATGTATTTTCTGAAGGAAAGTTTATTTTTGGTTGGGATCAAACCATCATTCAACAATAGTTACAACCAAACAAGCAATATTTTAACTTGGCCTGTACTGTATACAGTTTAATGTATTTGGTAGATTCTCGTCTAGCTGGGGATCACTTTCCTTTATACAGTTTAATAATGACCAAACAGTAAGCACATCCTTTATTTGGGACATTTTTCTTTGATGCTTCTGCTATCTTGTTTTAGTTAGTACTGGAGCTTGAGCTGTCATTTCTAACTGATAAGCTTCCATCATGAGGTACACAAATGTTTGTTTCTGCTTTTCTCATGTTTAGTATCTTTTTTCTTTTAAATTCAAAATTGATATGAAGGTGAAGGTAACTGGTCATTTCCAGCTTCATGCTATCCAAGACAACATCAAAAATAACTTTTGTTAATTTTCTTTTCTGCACAATTTTCATGACAAAAGACAACCAAATTTGTTCACAAAACTCACTCATTTCATTCAAACTTAGATAAACTAATATTAGATAAATTTGTTGTGATTGGTTGAAATATGTCTGGTTTAAATTATGGCTAATTATCAAATTGCTGAGAGTGGGGGACCATTGTAACATTTATAAACATAACTGTGCTGACCAGTATATACTTTAGCCAATGAGGTATATTGAGTTTTACACAATTGCTGGTAATGTGTGTTCAAAGGGTTAATCTTATTTAGTTTTTAGACACCAAGTTTTACATTTGTTTTATCTAAAATTTGTGTGGGCAATCTGGCAAAAGGTACTCGCTGTTGGCAGAGAGAATGGAATTTAATTATTTGTATTAAAGCTTTTACTATGTAGTTCATAAAATCAGTTGAAATTTGTAATATTTGGTTGAATTCTGAATTCTGTCTTAAGTATTCTTTACTGACAAATGAAATGATTTGTTACTGTCAATACTACTTTTAGATTGAAACAATTAGAAGCACTTATGCTTTTAAACCTGTTTATAAAATTGAAGATACTTTTTCCTGGTAGATGGTTATAGATTTATGTGTAAATGACTATAGATTTTTTTTTTTTCCTCAATGTTTGTTCTATAGGCATAGGAATACATATCCAACTTAATGACAAGAGACATTTATTTTGCACATTACAACAATTCCCTTTGTCAATGCACTTAATTTAGTGGTAAATATTAATCACATAGATCAGTTAAAATTTCAGCTAAGAATGTCATGCAAGTTTATTAAACCACCATCTCATAACTTTTACTACTTGATTAATACATATATTAAGTTGTGTTTTTTTTCTTTATGGAAAGTATGCATTGAAATGTCAATTGTTTTTCCATCCAACTCTCCAGCATGTACATCCTTACATATCAGCCATGGTTAACAATGGAAGCTTAAGTTATGACCACGATGCAGATGGTACCCATACAGAATTGTCTGGCTGTGAGGCGCAATTCAGAAACAAAGATTATGACACCTTTATCTCTATCAGATATCATGAAAACACATTAAAGGTAAGCATTAAAAATTTTTTTTCTGCAAAATATTAAAGTTTTTAGTGTGTGTATGTGTATATATATATATATATATATATATATATAATGTTCTATTTGTCTTCATTACTAGCAGCGTGGTTTGATATCACAATGTCTTAAGTTTTTCTGATTTTATTATAAAATGTTTTTAAAATCTTGCTCTTGTCTGTGGTTAAAAAAAACAAAACCTTTAAAATTGAAGTTGATTTAGTAGTTAAAACAAAGTTTTAATTTTATATAGTTATAATTTTTACAATTACTCCTTTTCATTATGGGAATTAGTGTTTTCTCATGTATACTATACATAAAGACCAAGCTATTGGTTAGCAATAATTAGTGGAAGAATATCCTGTAGTATCACATTTAATCGGGTGAAGGAGATATAAGGTCTCTTAATCAGATTTATAAAGTGTCTCTGGATGAAGAAAAAATTAAGAGTCTTGTGTGTTTTTGGAGTTGTACTGAACAAGGAACAGATTTTTATAAGGGTTTGCTAGTTAAATTCTATGGTTTTGTAACTACTTAAGCTGATATTATTCCTATGCTTCTGTCAATGAAAAAAATTGTCATTTAAATTACCTATTGCCAAATAAATCTGTTCAAATTACTTAAATCTATATTTTGCTTGCCACTCCCAAAGTGAAAAGTTGGTTATTTTCCTTTTTGAAATTACATGGCTGCTCTTTGTGGCTAATAAAAACAGTAAATGCCAGTAAAGTCTTTGACTTTTGCATTCCTCTTTTGTAGATCTTTATCAATAATTATTCACTTAGGAAAGAAAATGTGTGGCTAACTTGCACTGGCTTTTAAGTGGTCTTCTCATTGTGGTGTATTTTTTTTTTTGTTTTTTTTTTATATATTCTTCAGGTTCAATGCTCATACTGCATTTTTACAATTGGAGTATTCCTTATTTTTTGTATGTGTATGTTTTTGTATGTGTTCAGTTTTAAACAATTTGCTGTAAACCTTTATACATGGCAAGATAATAATCCACATGTATAATAAAAAGAAAAAAGTAGCATTTTTATATACACAATTTTCTGTGCAATACTTTCTAGAATGCATAGATGTAAGACCCTTCCTCCATAAGTACATGTCCTTTTTTTTTTTTTTTTTTTTTTTTTTTTTTGCTTTTAATACTGAAGTATTTGTAAACTTTTGGGATTTTGGCAGTTTAAATTGAAACTTAAGTAATTCCTCAGAAATAAGATATAGATGTTATTCCTGTCATTTTTTATCCACATTTGTTTAAATTGTTCTTCAATTTTTATTTTTTCCTGCTCCTCTAGGTTTTTACCGATATTGACAACAAAAATAATTGGAAAGAGTGCTTTTCAGTGACCGGAGTTCATCTTCCAACAGGATATTACATTGGAGCATCTGCAGCTACAGGTGAATTAGCAGGTAAGCATGATTTTAGCTTTTGTATTTCAAGAGAAAAATGAATCCAAAGTCTAAACTGAAAAATATGGTAGGTTTTTTAAATTTAAGGGAAATTTAAAAATCTGATGTCTGTTCACATCTTGTGTAATGTGCCTGACCAAGAATTTTACATCACCCTTTCATCCAAAAATCTGTTGATTGTATAAGATCACATATTCCAAAGCTAATAAGTAAATGGCTTGTAACAGATTTAATGTTTCTTCAAATTTTCATTTCTGTAAAGATTTTTTTTATAAGTATTTTTTGACTTTTTATAAAACTAAATGGTTATAAATATATTAAATTCAAATTAAAATTTTGTGGTATTAAATATTTAAAAAATAAACTTAAGTATTTTAAATACTTGTGGCTGGCTTGTAATATTTTTTTCAAGAAATTTCTCAGACATGGGGAGGGGGTTAAATTCTTTCATCCCAAGTAGTTAAGTTTCATTTTCATGAAATGATATATAACTTCCTTTTAACAATGATAGTAATTTTTGTTTGCAGTAAATAAGATTTGATGAAGGTCAGGTCAGTATAGAAATGTAATTGGAGTTTTTTTTGTTTTTTCTTCAGATAACCATGATGTAATTTCTATAAAATTATATGAACTTGATGTTCCTGGATCTGTAAGTAAATTTTATTTTTTTTTTTTAATAAACATTTTGAAAAAATGAAAATTTATTTTTTTTCTAAATTGCTTTGATAGAATTGCTTCTGTTTTAACCCAAACAAAAACTTAAAAAAACTCTTGAATTATTTATTAGCATAATGAAAATATAGCTTCATTAGCTTTATTTGAAGTGTCTGCTTCTTGTATCTGCATAAATTAACTTTTTTATTATTTAACAACCTGGACATTGACTTCTATGAGGGTATATTCAAAGATCTCATCAGCTAGTGGTTATATGAAGTATAAACCATCTAGTAGACATTCAAAATTCTTGTTGCTGACCTGAAGCAACTGGAAGTTACCTTAATGTACATAGTATTGATTTCAGCTTTAGTAGCCTGACGGCAAGTGGGGGGGGTCTAAAGGAGAATTAGGAAGGCTATAGTGCAGAGAATTGAAAGAACAGAAGACTAGGTAGGGAAAACAAAGAAAAGGTTTATTAAATGCTTATACATAGTATGGAAAAGCTTGAGTAAATCAACTATTCTTCAAATAAAACTCTAACCTGGCATATTTATAAGTAGTAGCAGTCCATTTGTCACAGTAGTAGGAAAGAGCAGGAAGTACACGGAGTCCTACTCTACAATGTCAATATTCTTTACAAATTATTGTAATGGTTATGAGTTAGTAAAATTTTTCTACACTACTTGGAGCAATAAGAATCTGTGACCATGTTGTTTTTTTTTTGTTTTTTTTTTTTAATCACTTCACTCTAGACAAGGCAATAAAACCACCAAGACTGAGTGTTAGAAAAAAAATCCCTATTAAGGAGAGAGGACAATAAAAAGGACAAGAATTAAGAAGATAATAGATAACACTTGACATTATATTTAAATTTTTTTGATCAAACTTGACTGAGAGGCAAGAAGCTGGAAGAGTTCTACAAGTGAGAAGTGCAATAGAAGAAACTGTTAACATAGTTACATGTAGCCATTTAAACTATAAAATGATGAGACCTTGCTGCCAATCTATTACTGCGCTTAAATTTATTAAATCTAGGTACTATAGAGAAAAGTTCATCAGAACAATTACCAGGATGTGGTAGCAATATTCAAAGTAATAGATTCTGGTGAGAAAAAAAAAGCATGATACAGAAGTAGCAAAAGTGAAAAGACAATATATTGAAAGGAGATGGAGACTGACTGTTGGTTGGATTACCTAAAAAGCCATAAAAACTAAAATGAAATTTTTTTGTGAAGACAATAAAAACTATGTTTATATTACATCCAGATAAAAATCTGGAAAGGCAACAAAGATATGAGATAAAGGAACAAATGAGATGATGTCAAAGAGTGAGAAGAGATGCATGATAAATACATTTTAATTACGAGCATCTCTAAAATGTCAACAAGTTTAATGTTAATTTTGGTAGGCCTTATAGGAATTGTACAGTTAACATAACAGTAGTCTATTTTGAGGTCATGCCTTAAATAATTCCCTGCCCTGTTGGTGGGGCTTAAAATACTTCAGCTGCATCCTTGGCAGAGAGGGGTAAGCACCACCCCCACCTCCCAACAAAAAGTAGCAAGCTGTGTTACTTATGGATGGAATTCTTGTGGCTAAGCCATCCATAATCCTAGAGATTGAGTGGGCATGTGTATTTAACACTCCACTTTGACTGAAACTTGATCTAAATGAGCTGTTAGAGAGGTCTTATTTTCATATATGCTAAAAGAATCAACTGTAAAATATTTATTACATTAAAAGTCAGGTACAGTAACTAACAATGTGCAGCTACTCAGTTTCCTTTCATCCTGAGTATATTGTCTATGTCCCTCTCTGCCAAAGTGATTGGGTGGAGTGCATTCTCCTGTTCAAATCATCATTCATTATCAAAATGTTTATATTCTAAAGAGTCAAAAAAAAAAAAAAAGGAAGATTGAGAATCTTTTGGCTGTATTGTGGGTGTGGGGAGTAAATGGAGACATTAAGGATAGATGCATTTCACAAGAGAAAAATAAAAATACATTCTCATTAAATACAAGCAAGGATGTAGTGAGAAACCCTAAACTGTCCCTTTGCACACTGGAGGTGATGAAAACTGGCATCAGAAATTAGTAGGTTAAAGATCTGATAGGAATAAATGTGGAAGCTAAACTAATTCAAACAGACACTTACCTGGTTGCCATCAACACCTGACCAATAATAAGAGAAATCAATATTTGTTCCACAGCTGGATTAAGATTATCATTTTTATTTTCCAGGTAAATCCAGAAGACTACAAAAATATCATTCCATCTGCTGAACATTTTGCAGAACCAAGAGGTGATTTAATTTTTTCCTATAAAATTAATTTTTTTTAATTTCTCCTTCCTGTTTTTATTTGTTACCTCCATATTTTTTTGTTTATTTTTGTGTATCCTGGAAAATTCACTGCAGTAACTATAACCTTTTTTAAAAAAAAAACAAAAAAAACTTGTCTTAAAGTGGATTAGATTATTTTAGTCCCATGTGCATTGCCCTTAATAAAACCTGATTATCAATTGCAACTTTGCTGGGAATTATAAAATAAGTTGGATGTTTTATATTTTAACTTAGTTCAGTCCACAAGTATCTTGTGATTGTTATATTTAATTGCAGCTTTCAAGATGGTTATTTTCACAAAAATATGAATTTTCAACTTTACTAATTTAAATGTATTTTCCTTAAAAAAAGCACACTTTTGCCTCTTGCAATATGATTAAGGATGCTTAGACACAATCTGTCAAAATATTAAAAAGTTTTCTAATTTTAAATGTATTTTCCTTAAAACACTTTTGCCTTTAATATCAGTATAGTGTCTGGAGATAACCTTCACCCATTTTTTTTTTTTTTTTTTTTTAATAATCACCCTTCCTCCCTGACTGAAATTATTAATGCTAACTTTTTCATTTTACTCTGCTGTAACAGAATCGGTCAAATTAGCAGTTAAAAACCATAGGCTATAAATTTAGAACTTAGTATTAGTGAATGTATACGTGAGATATGCTTTTGTTGTGAAGTGCTGAATGTGATATACTGAATTTCAGAAATAAGAAAATAATTGATGAAATTGATTTCTTTTTTGATTTCTTTTCCAGAGCATGTGGACGATGCTCCTCCTGCCTCCTGGAGTGTATGGAAAATCATGCTAGTGATTATATTGCTCATTATTGTCTTTGTTGTGGCTGGCATTGTGGGCATTTATTTCTACCAAAAACATCAAGAAGGAAACCGCAAACGATTCTATTGAAGCACTAAAGTTCTCTAGGTGGAGATTTTAAGAATAGTTGAAAACATGAGCAGGCATCCACACATACACAAATTTAGAATTAAAAACAAAAAAAATATTTGACTATAACACCTAATTTTACTTTTTGTGACTGTAGTTAATGAAATCCTAAAGAGTGGGGGACAAAAAAAAAAAAACTGCATCTTCAAATTGTGTTCTACCTGCTACTCTATTCATCACTTTGGGCAACTTTTTAAGACATTTTTTTTTTTTTTTTTTTTTTTCTAATTGAGTAGACATTGATTACAGGACAAGATGCCAGTTTAATTAGCATGATCTTTTTGCATGCTGGGAACATCTCAACTATTTTCCTTGTGTGTGAAGGAGGTCAGTTCAAGCATATTGTACGTTGGGCCAATCTAAAGAAGGAAAAAAAAGAACACAATGCTATTTCATCATTTTTAAGTTCTCTCCAAGATCATTTAAAGATTTCTTTGGATTGGTTCAAAATACCAGCATAATTATTCATTCTTTTAATTTGGTTGCTAATATATTTCATAAAAAAATAAATCCAGCACAATTTCTCCACTCCCCTCTAGCTGGAAATGCCCCCCACCCCAATCCCCGCTCACATTTTTAACCAATTTCTTTTCATTGTTTTATTGCCTACAGCAATGAAAATCAAATGCCAAGATGAAACAGTTTATTTTAGATAATAAAATTTTTGAAATAATAAAAAAAAAAAAATCAAAAAAAAAATCTTGCCTTAATTAAATTTTTACCTCGCAGTGCAGTGTTTTTATAATTGAAATTAGGACAATTTTGTGACTAGAAATTTCACCAGCAAGCTTTGCACTTTTCAAATCTGTGATATCAAAGTAGTAACAAGTATTGAAGTTCCAATACAATTGGATCAGCTGTGTTTCTGGTACTTATTAGGGTGAACACAATCTCTTACCAGATTGTGCTTGTTCTCTTTGCAAAGAGGCTGTTTTAAGCCTTTACCTATCATCAAGAAGATTAGTGCCCCCCCATTTGAAATTCATTGTCTGAGGAGTGGGTATGATTTTATAATGCAATGACTAAATGTTTGAGATTATATTGTGTGTGTGTGTGTATATATATATATAATATATATATATATATGAAAACTAATGAAAGGTAAGCAGTAATTTTGTCATAAAATTTGTTGCAAAATAGTTCTATTTCAGTGTTCTCATTAAAAAAACTAGTACTATCAATTTTCCTATGTCTACATAATTTTATCCTTATTTTAGTGATATTTTCTTGCATAATCTAACACAAGGCCATAACTAGAGTAATTCTTTACAATAGTCATGGTTAGAGAACTTTATTTGTTATTTCCTGACTAGGTATACATACAGCTGTATTTCTTAATCAAGCATAGTATAAATCATTGCCAGATTGAATTCATTCAAGACTGACCCAGTGGAGACTGGTTTCACTCACTATATATATATATATATATATATATATATATATATATATATAATCTAAGACAAAATGCTTAGATTTTATAGATTATTGATTATTTTATCTGCTTATCTTTCCTGATCTGTTTTTTTTTCCTTAAGTGTTTTTAAATCATTTTATGTTGATTTCAAAGATAAAGCTTGTGGTTGGATGTAGCAGTTGTTCCTCTTTAATATCCAGGAATTCTTCTTAATAATAATATCTATTTGACTATGGAAAGCAGTGTTCCCATCTGTCCTTTTGCTGGGATTTCCATGTTGATGTTTGTGGAATACAAATTATTTACGACAAAGAATACCGTGAGAGCATTCTTGTTTTTGGGAGTAATTTTCCTCTGGGAGATGAATAATTTTATCTTCAGGATGTTGATAGTGGACAAGTCAGAATTTTCATTGTTTTGATGTATCCTTTTGTTCAAGTCGAATCCGTAGCACACACACATTTTTCAGTGATCATGGAGAGTGCTTAACCACTTCATATTTACATTGGGTTGTATAATGGATGCCCTTTTCTTTGAAGATTATAAGCCTGGAATTGGGATAGTTCCAGTTAAAGCCATCTTGTTTGTAAGTGTACAATATCAACTTTATCTTGATCCTGTTTTTTGCCTCTTTCAGTTATTTGTCCATTTATATTAAATGTTTCTATATTTAGACTCTTGATAGTCCCATTAATATATTTAGACATAAATTTACTAGAGTTGGGGGTCTGTTACTGCCTTTAACCACTGTCATTAGTTATAAGCCTTTTTTCTTTCTTTTTTTTTTTATGAATTTTATTATTCTTAGTAAAAACCTGTTGGGCTTTTCAAGCCACATTCCTATCAATATGGTTAGGCTGCTTAGATATACATATAATGATAACTAATCAAATCATTTCTTTAATGCATGGTTTTTGCAAAGATTCTGTAAAATATGCAATGTAAGATGGTGACAACTAAGATAGACTTATAAATATACATTTATTCTAGTTATATTATACATGGCATCCATGTTTTCTCTCAATTACACTTAAGAAAATGCATATAATCTTCAAAGTAACATGTAAATGCCTCTGTATATATTTAAAAAAAAAAAAAATACAAATTTAATCTCCTTCCGCTTCATTTACATTTTCAATGTGAGTTCATGACATTCAATTTATTCGCTTCTAAACTCAAATTTTACTTAATAAAGAAGAAAATCAAAAATTTGGGTTAATAAATTGTATACATTTTGATTGTTATAATTTTGTCAAAAACATGGTAGGTATTTGTTAGCAATTCACATTTTGTTTAGGGAAAATATTCTTTTTGTATCCGTATCATGCCAGAAATTTAAAAGCTTTGTCATTCATTACTTCCTAGAGTAATGAGTCTTATGGTCATATGTTGAAACACCAGTTTTTTATATGATCACCAAAGTTAAGTGACATCAAGCAGGGTCCCTACCTAAATGGGTGACCACTTGGGAATACAAAGTGCTGTAATGGATAATGACTCAAAATTGGAGAGCTGGGTTCTAATTCTAGTCAAGTTTATATTCACTTACATGCAAATACCCATGGGAAAGTAATGAATACACCTATTCTTCCCCCAGCTATGGGTCAAGTAGTAGGGCTTGTATCAGTAATTTATTATAAAAATATTTTTTGGCTTTAAATAACCTGCAAAAGGTTAATAAGCTGTTAACTGAAAAAGCCAAATTGATCCTGGAGTATTGAACTTGTTTTCTCAATGTATGAGAAGGGGTGTGTTTGTTTGTTTTTTTTCATTTCATGACTTCCTTATTAATAGTGAGTAATTAAGTGACTTGCTGGCACTCATTCCCAAGCAATAACCACCAACCATCTGCTCCTCTACTTGTATACTTGTAAAATTGTCTTTGGTTCTTCTGTCCAAAATGATTGAAAGTGGATGCTGTAATTGATTGAATCATAGAATTAACTTTGTAAAAATAAAAAAAATAATACAAGATATAACCTGTCAAAAACATACATGCTGCCTAAGGCAAATTTACATACAATCATGACAATTCTAACCTGGGCATGCTTGTAAATAAAATCTTTTGACTTCTCACTATAAACATTAATGAATTTAATTGTGAGAGGCCAATGTGTTGCATCCCAATTATTAATTTCAACTATTTATAATCATTTCTAAGTTTTTGTATCTAAAAGGAAAGACCATTTCTAGTTTTATATTTTTTTTATGAAGTGGGCTTTAAAAAATTCTAAAAAAAAAATTTTTTTAATTTTAAAATCTTCACAGCAAAAATTTTCAAACATCTAATTCGAAAAATGGGAAATTGAGGGCATTACCGATTTCACAACTACAAATGAGGTAAAAATTAACAGCAGTTCATGTACATACACATTTCTTTAAAAATATTTTATCAATTGCTCACACACACTTTTGTGGTTGTCTTTTCTATAATTGTTACACTATGGTGTAGTGTTTATCCAGTGAGTGGAGAGAGAGCACACATAATGATCTTTCAGGCTTATCATCATCATAACTTTGTTCTACAGGATTATAGTCCTGAAAGGACTATAACATTTATCTATTTAATATAGATTTAGAAGAATAAATAATAAATAATTTTTTTTATACATTGAATATCTTAAATTATTAGGAAGAGTTCTTATTCCTGTTTTATGTTGGTTTTAATATAATGTTCCACTGCATTTGTAGGAAGAAAGTCGGGCATTTTTAGAATAACAAACTGAAACAGATTGGCAACAGTTTATTTCAATATTTGATTGGAAAGTGAAATTGATTGTCCATGAATATATAAAGTTAAAATAGATTTATTTTAAATAAAAATAATTGGATGTAAAATAGTGAGTTAAATTGAATTCAGTTTATATTAAAAAAATAAAGCTAAAATAAGTTTATTAAATATGAAATTTGTATCCATTTGAGGTTTTGAAATGGAGAAATATACATACCATGATTGATAATCTTAATTTCTGTGTTGAATTGTTATAATAAAAATCTACATGTAAAATTTCCTATAGTTTTTTTTTTCTTTCCTTGTGACAAATAGTTGTATGATAAATCTTATTAATCAATATGGCCAACTTGTTATAGAAAGAATTGTAATAATAAACAAAGGCATTTTCCTATAAAAACCATTCCCAATTACATGTAGATGTAACATTTCATGGCATTTAAGATTTCAATAATAAAAGCAAAACTTTGACTCTTACCTAAATTTGATCCTGATATTAGAATAAAGCCTGATTTTTTTTTTTTTTTTATTATGAAGTTGTGAGTTTCTGTTGTATTCTCACAGGCCAAGGTTTTTGTAGAATCCATCAATTTTGATAAATATCCATAATTTTAAAGAGCGTGTCAAAATTATTCCTTGGGCCTTCATGCCCAAGGAAATTTTCATTTGGGGGTCAGACAATATGAAATGGATATATCCTCATTTTATTTTCAATATGTATTGTTCACAAGTGAAATTTCTTGATCTTTTTTTTAATGTTCACTTTCCTAAACATTGTTTATACAACCTGAAACTTACAAATGGAAAGTGGGGGAGGAATTTTCACACTTCATTCTCACTGTGACTGATAAATTCATTGTAAGATCCTCATTTAGTGATTTTTACCAATGCCTATTATTATGTTCAGTAATGAGAAGTACATTTGGTCAAGTACACACTATTCATGAAATAAGGGAAAATTTCCCTCTTAAGTGAATTCTAAATTCATTTTACACTCTTATATGATAGTGTTGTTTTTGCAGATTATTAAAAGAAAAATATTTTAAATCTGAAGTGAGGTTAAAAAGGAAAAAAATTTCTGTATATGAATTTTCATGTTATTTTATTTTCTTTTTTTTTCTATTGACAGACTTAAATTTTTTTTTTTTTTTTTTTTTTTTTTTAAAATAACTTTTTGTAACAGGAAATGGATGGATTCTTGTTGACATGTAAACAATAAAAATTATTTCTTGGGTGAATTTGAACTGTTGTTATATTTATAAAAAAAAAAAAAAAAAAAAATGAATTGACTTATTTTAAAACCAACTGCATTTATATTGGTTTCGTGTTTTTTTTTAAATGTCCATTTTAGCACAGGTATAAATTCACCGATAGATTGGTCTTGATAGGACAGCTCTGAATTCAAAACTATGAGGAAAGGGATTTGTTTTCCCCAAGAAATTCATTAATAAACAAAAGGAAACTATAAAGGGTTAGGACATGGTTTTATATATATATAATCCATATTAAAATATACTTTGCAGCAAACAGGCTGAGATAAATTTACTGCTCCAATAATGCATCTCATTACATTCAAAATCGGAAGAAACAAAATTTAGTATGTACACATGCCATCTATGCGGAAAACATGAAATCAGGTATAGCTGATCATATAGACAAGCAGCAAGTAGATATAGGATATTGAAAGAAGCGGTGTATAAGCTAGTCTCAAATCTTCCAAACAGTGGTATTGGTATCTCAGCCCAGTCTCCTAAATGGGGAGAGAGAAAAAAGAAATCAAATAAAGGTTGCATAAAACTTCTGAGAAAAATTTATCTTGTTCCTTCAGTCACAAATTCAATGGCAGGCTGCAGAAATGCTTAGTGGATATAAATTGTTTTTTTTAACAAATTCTTTGATCCTAAATAAGCATAATGGCTAGAAATGAGAACAGCATGCCCTCCCCATAAATGGAATAAAGTTTCATGCAACAAACATCTGGATAAGGATGACAAATTAATATATGTAAACAATAAAATTTTTATAAAAAGAAGTGTTAATTTTAACTTAATTTCTTATAGCATATTTTTATTTATCAAATTTTAATGTCTAAATAATTTCTAAGTTAAATAAGAAACCTCTTTCCATTAACATTCCTCAAATTTGAAATTATAACATGAATTATAAGACATTAATATTATTTTACTTGTTGAGCATGAAAACAAGGTTAACCTTGTTTTCATGCTCAACAAGTAAAATAATATTAATGTCTTATAATTCATGTTATATCCCCTGCTTGAAATTCATGCTGTCTTCATTTTGTCCTTTACATTAATGTTACTCATACCTGCTGTTTAGTCTCTAAGATAAGGACGTGTTTTCTCATTGGATTTATTCAACCTATACAGCAAGGTGAACCTAAGAAAAATCGAATTATTAGAATTTATTATTGGTGGGAAATTTTGACATGACATGTTGATGATAAATACAGAAAATATACTGCAGAATCTCCTAGACAAGATAGTAAAGGGAAGAAAGAATACTAGTAGATCAATTGTAATAAGACAAAATGTATGGTCAATAACAAGAGGAACAGCCCTAGCATGTGAGCTACAAATCGGAAACAAAATAGAGGAATTTATCAATCTGTGTTTCCCAGACAACAGTAAATGTGATGCTGAAATTGGAAGATATTAGAATGGAAAAAAAAGTTTTCTGAAATGTAAAAGTATTAAGGAATATTTTGTTAGCAATTCAGCATTCTTTTCTTTGTGTCTATGTAATATCAATCCTGCTAGATGACTGTAAATACTGGTTAATATCGCCACAGATGAAGTGTAGACATGGGGTAACTGAGATAAGGTTCTACAGAAGGATTCTGAGAATACCATAGACAGAGCATGTGAGCAACTAAGAAGTTTTATAGTAAATGAAAACAAAAGGTGCACTTAGAATCAGAAAGTTGGAATTTCTGGGAAAGAAGGCTTGGAGAATTTGACACTAACAAAATGGACAGGAAACATCAAGTAAACTACCTAACAATCTTGTGTAAATGAATAAAACAAAAAAGATAGTAAGGGGACAAACATTAGAAATTTGGGAACCACTGCTTTAGGACACAGGCAAATGGTTCAACGGAAGAGAATGGTAGGTAAGGGAATGATTGAAAAACAAAAGATTTACAGTTTCAAAAAATTCATATGCCAAAAACATGATTTAAAATATATGGATTACTTGTAATTGTATGCATGAATCTCAAGTATAAATAGTTGTAAATCATCATCATGATATTGCATTATATCAAGTAATAAGATAATAACTAGGATCAAATTGAAGAGAATTATCAATGATAATGTTCTAACTTTGAATCCACAGTTATCTTACTTTAACATTTTGGTTTTTAAATATACTTTTTATCACATAAAATTTGATGCAAGCAAATTTTCTTTCTGAAATTGTAGCCCAAAGGAAAAAAGTTTGGGAACCACTGTCTTAAAGGGACATGGCCTATAAAAGAATCAAATCAAAGAAATTTGGAAGGAAAAGCTGACTTCAGTTAGAAAGAAGGTGGGAATAAATTGGAGAGAAACAAATTAAATTATAAAAAAGTTATTTGCTTAATAAGAATAGAATTCATTTTAAAAATTTTGTTTACTGAGGGAGTTTTCCCAGTTTTGATTACATTCTGTGGGCACATCTTGTCATCTAACACTTGGTGCTAGTTTGTTAATTTCATATATCTACCCTGATATATTCTACACCTTTCTTCAGCACAATTGCATTTATAACTTCCCATGTAAATGTAGAAGAGAATATAATGGAGAAACCATTTGTCTTCTTTAAAAGTACATAAAGCTATGTCTAAAAGGGAAGAATCTGTTATGGTAGTATTAGCTGTTTCCTTATAAGGAAATATTTGGCATTCATTGACTGAGCAGCCAGTACTACTGTTAGTTGAAATTTATAAAATCTTTCTCTTAAAATAATTTTTCAGGAAAATAAGTTTCTCAAGTCTAGTAACAGTTATATTTTCCAGTATTGATGGGGGTTTCTCTCCACACCTTTTGTTTGAAGTACTGTGGAATGTAAACATCTTCATTAAGCCATTATTTTCTCTCTGTGATATCCATTTTAGTTGTTGCTGTTGAAAGTCTTCAAGTGATTTGGTTTCTGTTATCTGGTACAGTTCTATAGCAACAACCCACAAAGTTCGAAGTAAGATGGTCTTCACCAAGATATCTTGGATTCACTCACTCAAAGCTATTTTTAATCATTGATCTTAGAAAGCCGTTGCATACAGCTAACAGTTTAGAGATTTCTGAATGGGTTTTGTGCACTTCATGACATCCATATAGAAATTTCAATTTGACAAGGCTATTTAAGAAGATGATTTCAGTTTTTAAGTTAATGTTTTGTCTTTTTGTAGCAATTTGCAGTGTTGGATAAAACTATTATATGTTCAATTTCCTTGTCTCCTTTACTAAATTTGTTATAACCGACCCATACACTGAGGTATTTGAAGTGTTTACTAATTCCACATCCTGAATTTTTATGATGGATTCATCATCAATACATTGGCCTCAGATGGGAATGCATGATCATTGTAAATGCACAAGACAGAATATGGTAGGACCTATCTGGAGAGAAAAAAAAGCACACATTATCTTCTATGGGATGAGGTCCAATAAGAGATGGAGAAATGTTTAAGGGACAAAATTAAAAGAAGTGGTAAACCTCAGCCTTTTGACTTGTTGTCTAAGTTAGGCTGGTATTTATTTCAGCATGGTAATGATTCTTTTTTTATTCAATAGAGAAAGAATTGAAGGGCTCTTCTGTACATCAAATCCTAAGTGATTTTTTGGAACAAATTGTAATGAATTATGTGGCGGTTAAGACTAAATTTAAAGTATACTAACCTTAGTGTTTGCATTGCAGTAGCTGTGTATACAGTGGATTTGTTGGATTACCATCCCCTGATTAATAAAATCTCACAGCTGTAAGATTTTGGAATTATCGCCCCCTGATGATTTACAGGCGGCATGAGATTTGAGAGACTCAATCTCTTTCTTGGTGACTTTTTATAGCAAAAAGACATATTCTTTTCACTCCTGCAAAATGTGAGTAATCAAATACAGACACTTAAAGTTGCTTTGAACTTTTCACATTTCATTTCTCATCTTTTCTTTTGTAAAATGTTCTGACAGTATATTTTTTAATATTTCTTTGTTCAAATTCTATGTCTTCTTATTCCCTTGGATTTCTACAAGTACAGCAAAATTGTTAGTGGGCCAAATGTACCAGGTGTTTATAACTTCTCATCAAAATAATATATACCCACTACAGATTAAAGAATAAATTTCTTAACCTTACTAATGGAGGAATTGAAAGTGCATTTATGTCATAATATTATGAGAGTTCAAGCAAGAGAATAGCACTATAGAAACATCTAGAAGAATATATAGTGTTTGTGGTTAGGAAAGTCATAAGTGACCAGCAATTATGAAATTGGTTTGCAGAGTTTCATTCTGGAGAAATATCGATGGAAAATGAACCAAGACAAGGATGTTCACTGAGTTTTGATGATGATGATGAAGTTTTAAAGTCATTAGTGGAAAGAAATTCATGACAAAATACAAAGGTGTTAGGCACATCACAATCTACCAAAGCAAAAAGAACAAAGCGGATTGTTGATAAACAAAAATGGAAATTATTTATGACAACCTAGTAAACTGAAATCTCCTATGAATGGCATTGTCACTGTGGCAAGAATTATTTGACTGAGCTGAGATGGTTGACATTTTCTATTCATCATCTTGTTCTGTAAAAGACATACATTTCTTTCCTTCTTTTCCTTATGACAATGACTAGAGTGGATCAGCTGAAACATTACAGTACATCAAAAACACAAACAATGAATTCAGTTGTCTGGACAAATCTTGCATAATTATTGACCCTTCTTAAAATTACAAATAACACTGTGGTAGTTACATGAAAAACAAATGAATAAATAAATAAAAAACAGGAACTGGAAAGGTGTTAATCAGCTGAAGTTTGATCTCAGTATTCTAAAACAAGCTCTTTCCCTTTTAACAGTGTGCTTTTCTGGGACCAGATGTATATGACTTTGAACTTGGAGCCTGGACATGAAGTTAAGATAGATAGTAAATACAGGTTCATACCATACCTTCATCTAAATCGTAATGCTCTTCTCCTCTATTTGCATGTTATTGCCAGAAATGGCGGGAAATTTAGAGCACTTTCTTTGTTATATGGAATCATAGGAATTAGAGAATTTTTTATTTCATGTGATTGCAAGATTATTACACTGCACTAGGGTTGGTTTTGTCGTGTCCACTAAAATATCAACTACAATATTTATAAACCAATCACACTCAAGAAAACACTTACATCTTAAAACACACCAATAAAATCATAGATTACAAAACAGAATGTTTGTTGTATTAGTCATAATTATTTTTAAATTCTGGAGCCGATATTGTTCGGAAAAAGTGTATAAAAACATACGAAATCTGTTCCCAAATCAATATACACGCGGCTGCTAGCAAGCTACACACACCTTTCGCCGATGACCTTCATGACCTCATGTCAAAAACGACAGCGTTGACAAACTCCAGATCACAGCAACACCGCCAACAGTAAGAAACAATTCGTATCTCTCGTATCCGGTTTTACTATGTATCACGCACACACATCTTGAATTTTTCATACAAACACACATATCACAACATTTTATTGTTTCTCACACACGTACACAAAGACAGTTTATATTTTATTTCAGAACTTTATCAACCCAAACAAAAGACATTACTTTCCAACTTTTGTATTTCCTATCGTATATTAAATCAATGTTTATTTGTTTGAAACTACGTCGTCTTTTCTACTGAATTTTATTCCTTCAATGAAAAGCGTTTGATTATTCTAGGCGGCCAAATTATGAGCGACCCTGTAACGATATTTTATTAATGTATTGAATCCTGACACTCCAAATTTTAATATTCAATGAAAAACCGAGTAGAATGATTCCTACAGTTTCACACAACACTGCAAGTTGGTATAAAGCCAAAACAAATAAAAAAACTAAAGTCATGTTCTTAAATAGTTTTGTCAGATTGAGACTTTTATATGGTTTTGATGAATTTTACCAAACTCGTTCAGTAATATCTAAACTGTCAGCTGTATACAACTACTTCAATGGTTAAAAATGGCTTTGAACAAATGAAGCTTGTAGGTCTTAGTGAGGACCATCCTTCTTCAAACTAGAGCAGTGTTTCTCAACCAGTGCACCCAGGTACACTAGTGCCCTGAAAGGTAAGCCAGGTGTGCCCTGAGTTAACAGAAAAGTAATTCATTAATTATTTTATATTTAAAAAATATTTATTTTTAAAAAGTTAGAAACCAAGCACATAGCTTCCATGTCTAAGTTGTCTTTGTCATTTGATGCTAAATTCCTTAGCAGAAGAGAAGCTGGTTATCTGCTGATAATTGATAAATTTTGGATTTCCATTCAAGAAGACAGTAAAGCATTGGATATTTTATTGCAATTTTCTCCATCATACCTCTGTGAATTAGGATTTTCTGCACTTACTAAGATTAAATGTGAAAATAGATCAGATATTAAATGCATTGATGAGGAAATGAAATTATGTTTATCACATATAAGGCCTAACATTCAAAAAATTGCCAAAGCACCTCAAGCACAAGTTTCACACAAACATACTAAAATATACAATGTGATGTCTTAAATGCAAATGCTAATTTCAAGAGACTTTTTATTATTTTCCTATTTTCAAATTTCATGACTAATTCTTCCGTATTAAAATTTAAAGTATGTCCTGAAGTAAAAAAAAAACAATATTGAGAAACACTGTGCTAGAGAATTGTACCAGATACTCAGATCAACAGCATCAACAACTAAAATGGATAGCATATATAACTCAAAGGAAAAATAATGACACAATCAAGATGTTGATATTCCATGCTACATTGAATAAAAGATTAGGGAGAAAGCCTCCATCAATACTGAAAAGAACAATAACAGCTAGTGGACTCCAGAAATTTATTTTCCTAAAAAATTGTTCTAATAGAAAAATTTTATAAATTACAACTGAAATGGCTAGAGAGTAAAGAAAAGCACAATGGCAATGTCTACTCAATCAAAGATTGCCAAATGTTTCCCCATAAGGAAACAGCTATTAGCATGGGGATGGATATCAAATATACCAGATTTGGATGATCAAGAGGTTTGTGACATTGATATTTCCAGAGGCGGATCAAACAAAAAAAAAAGAAAGAAAGAAGGAAGGAAGAAGAGAGAGAGTCTGCCTATCGAATGATAATTGTTAAAATCACAGGAAGATGGCTTCAAAAGTTGAAAATAAAATAAACAATAAAATGCATTGAAAAATCATATTTTGAAATAATTTCAAGGAGAATTGAACCCAAATTTAACTAGACGGAATTCAGTATAGATTGAGCAAAACCAAGATACCCATCCTTCCCCACTTCCTTCCCATGGTATCTGAGATAAGATAGAAAACATATTGTTGATAAAGAGATCTGGGTGGTCACCAAAATAGCATTTAAAAGATTGCTCTGAACAAAAAATCCAGGAAAAAGAAACATTTGGTTTGAATCAGTCACCCAGAAGAGAAGTCTCCCCACAGAGACAGGGGGCAGCGTGATGTGTTCGTTCATTATACTTTCAGACATTTGTCCAGAGAAAATTTTATATCCAAACATTAATTCAAATTTCTTTGATACAAGTGGTAAAGAAAAATGAATTAGTATTTTGAAGTGACCATGAACAAGAAGGCCAGGTGGTTTGTTTGATTGTAAAAAATGCATATGACAGAGAAAAGATAAACTTTCATTTTAAGAAGAGTGGAAATAGATTTTTCTTTCCTCTTCCAATTCTTGAGTGGTCTGTTTGATCAAGAAATCCTAGCATGGGGCAAACTGATAGATAAGGATTAATGACTTAAAACCCCCTTTGTTTTCACTGTGACATCTGGAAGTTGGATTTGTCACTCAAGCCCAGGGAGCAGACGGAAGTTGACTGTTGAGAAAGTGGGAGAAGGAAGAGAGAGAGAGAGATTAGCACTGCTTATATCAAGCAGTGGTGCAAGGTAAGGCATAAAGAGGGTTGGAGTTAAGGGGTGGCTTGATCCCTCTGACCACTCTCAAAAGAGGGCTGGACAACCCCAATTTTGGAAAACCATTTGAGTAAATGAATTTATATATATGGAAATTTAGAAAAGGTTGATGCTTAGGGTAGAAGACAATCAAACCCAGACCCTAGTTAACCCCACTCCTACTAGACACAGCTCCATATAAACTGGAGATTTTGAACAACTGACACACAAAGAGACAGAAAGAGACACACAGCATCCCCACACTACTTGCTACTGGAATCCATATTGTTTTCCAAGTCCTCCTGACCAAGAACTCATGGCAGACCTAAAGACCAGAACTTAGAAATTTAAGTTACAACTAATCTGCAGACTCTGAAGGGGATCCCAGTCTCATTTGATTATAGCAACAAGTGGGAAGGGTTAAAACTGCTGTATGCAACAAATCATATATAAACCAAATTGTTGTTACATTTTTAACCTGAGTTAATTCTTTATTCCAATTAATTCTTTTTTTGTCACTCGGGGATTACAGATTGATTTCTTTTAAGCTCCAGGTAATAATTCATTTTGTACTCTGATTAATGTTTACTTCCATTAAGGAATTCTAACATTTTCTTTAGATATACCAGAATGTGATTCTAAGTTAGTGTGATTTAGATTTTGCCGCCTACTTTTGCAATAGAGTTATTGAATTGAAAAAAGCAGCAATTTTTTTTTGACATGAAGTGAAACTAACCTCAAGTAAATCTACAAGATATCATCCAACAGTTTGTGGGATTTCAACAGATTCAACAATTTGTTTATGTGAAAATTGTGATAATGAATGTCATCGACACAGTAAAATTGAAATTATGTATATAGTTATTTATTAAATTTCACTAGTATTTAGATAAATCGTAAAGGGAAATAACTCCTCACTTACAGTGCCACTAAAGGGAAGTAACTTAAGTATTAATTTGAATTCAAAATCAAAATAACGCAATGCATCGATACTTTCTATTAAATTTCTAGAAGAGTTTATTTACCTTTTGAAACTTTTAGCAAAATTACGAGTACTTTATAAAAAACAAAAAATTAAAGCACACACACACACACATATATATATGTAAAAAATGAAATTGTTAGAAAATTCTATACAAAAACTTGTATATAGAGAAAATAAGATTGGAAAAAAACATAATATTTATATTTATTTATATGTAATATTTATAATACTATTTTTACAAAGAAATATTAAAATTAAAAATGTGTTACTTACATGTGGGTTTTCAGAAAAAATTGTTATACATTTTTTTTTTTACTTAAAACTTTTTTTCATTTTTGTAACTGTTTATATTTTTACATGTTGACGCTTGTATTTTTAATAATTAAAAAAATCAAGGGTCGTAACTGTCTTAATATGTTGCTTATGGTAAAGAAAATATGGTAGGATCTATTTTGAGGGACATGCCTTTGGTTTAAGCAATGGATTAAACTTGTTGATAAAAAAATGTTTCTTTATTGATATGTAGTAGTTTTGTAGTTGCATTGGTAGAATGGGAAGATATTAAAATTTGGCAGATTTCATTCTCTGCTTTCCTCTGTATGTTGGCTAAGGGGTATTTTTCTGGTGTGGGGATCCCTAATTTGTTGGTAATGAACTGTCATCCTTTGCGGGAGTGTCTGGCCGGTTTGGCTAATGTAATATTTGTGGCAACCTTTGCATGTTATTATGCATATTAAATTCTCTGAGTTGCATGAGAAATCATTTTTAATTTTGAATTTGGATCTGTCTTTAAAGTGAAATTCATGGCCTTCAAATAGGTAGCTGCATATTCTGCAAAGTGGTTGGTTGCATCTGAGGCTCTTTAATTGTGGTCTGCAGTTTTGCATTCGTCACTATCTTTTTTTAGTGGTTTTGGTTGTTGTTTACTTTTTATGATTGGGTATTTTTGTAATAGATTTTTCATTTTATTTTTTTATCCTTTGGTAAGATTGGTAGATTTAGCTGTACAAGTGTGTAGATTTCTGGGTTGAAAATTGAGATATAAGGGATGGCCTGTGTTTCTTTTTATTGCTTTGAGTGTGTGGATATTAATTTGTTTTGCTTTTTCAATGCTATTGTTGATTAAACTGAGGGTATATATTGATAAGTATTTTTTTCATCTCTTCTAGTCTGTGGTCTCTTGGTATGAGTGTGTTTCAGATGGGAATATATATAAAATATTTTTATATATTAAGAAACAATTAAAGGGCAAAGAGAATGACAATGTAGAAGTTTTTGTGTAACAGGTCTTGTCCTTTAGAACTTCATTGGATTAAAAAGAAAAAAAAAATTAGTCTGATGATGTCCTAAAGGATGAAATGCATTACGCAAACACCTTCTCGACTTTTTCATTTAAAATATACATATAAAAATAAAACAAACACTTTCTGGTTGTCAGAATCTGATAAGGTAATTTAATTTATTGCCCCTCTTATCCTCAAAAATCCCAATGCATTTTCCTTACACATAATTTTGTCTTTCATTTGAACCTGACGAAGTCAAACCAAAAACACTGGAAAAATGCTTCATTTATAAGCTTTTTCTATTTTGTCTCATCATCTCCACATGCACACACACATATATATATATGTGTGTGTGTGTGTGTGTGTCTCTCTCTCTCTCATATATATATATATATATATATATATATATATATAATAGCTGGCTACTCATTTCTGAGCACATATTTCAGGACATCTAGGACACCTAGACAATCAACTTTTGCAGATGCCTGCTCAAGCATATTTGTGTTTGTTCAATACCCAAAGAGTCCACCTGTAGCATATACTGCAACTCTGCTGATGTACTTTAGTTATAGTTTCTGACATGATCAAAAGTTTAAACAAGATCTGTATGCTAAACCTTTGGTCGTTTTATGACTTCATGCTAGCACAACTATTGATGGCCTTTGAACGGCTGTCTACCCAATTCCATTCACAAGGCTTGGGGCAACCTGTGGTATTGTTTTCAGACACTTTCCAATAGTGTCATATGCTGAAATCATCTCCCCAAGCCAATAGCATTATGAAAAATCAATCATGCTAAGATTTGAACATGGATCTCATATAATCGGAAGGTAAAAATTCTAACCACTTGGCCATGGGCCTATATATATATATGTGTGTGTGTGTGTGTGTGTGTGTGTGCGCATGTGTTGAAGAAATTGTAAGGCAAAATGAAAAAGTTTACTTGTGGCATGTTTCATCCATTAGGATTTCATTGGACTCGGTTCGTTGACATTGTAATGACTACAAAAAAAAAAAGAAAAAAAAGAAAGAAAAAGTGATCAACATGATGCAATTCACTCCACCAGAAATTTGGAAATGGTATGTTGTACTGCTTAGCATTCACATTGGAAGCTCCAATATAAACATTTTCAGTGTGTTACAGTGCAGGGGATTTGGTTGGATGGTGATTATGAAGGTACAGCAGCTGGGAAAACTGATAAGAAAAGAAATCCCTTTACATCTGGCCATCTAACTCACCAGAATGCACCCCCCTTGATTATTATATGTAGGGTGCAGTTGAGTGATGAGGCAGGTTTGCATAGTGGAGTTGCTTCTGGTTATGACAAAACTTTCAGATGGCTTACGTAACCTTCCCTCGACAACAGCATTGACTCACACACAACATTTCCAAAACTGCATATTAGTAGTCAAATAAGCTTGCCTTATTGTAGATCACGATTGCATTTCAGAGAAATTCATCCTCAAAGGTATTGCATCAGTTCTTTATTAGTCTGCTACTCTGTATGATTTAAAGTCAGTTCTTCCCAATTCTGCACATCTATGTACAATGTATTCAGATTATTCTTCAAATTATCTTATAACCTCTTCCTAGGCTTGTGCTGTAGATGCTCTCCTGCCTTTGGTTCCCTGTAGAAAAGTTATTTGGGTATCCTGTTATCTCCTGTTCCTATGTGTACTGCCCATTGCATCTGGTTGAGGATTATTGTTGTTTCAATGCTGTTGCATTCATATCTTTGGAGGACAACAGTGTCTGAAATCAAAGACTGCCATTTGATCTCAGGCATTATTGGTGGAATCACTCAAACCATGTTATATGTACCTGGTATGTTGTCCATGTTTCAGAAGAGAGATTGTATCAAATTCAACACCAAAATACAGGTTTATAGAGCAGCTATTTTGACCACACTGTTTGTTGTATGGCTCAGAATCATGTACTTTATATAGGTCATATCAATCAGCTCTTCCACAAAAGTTGTCTCCATGTCATTTGTACCTATACATAGGATAATAGGTTGTCCAATGCTGATATTTTTACAAAATGCAACATTAGTGGAATTGAGACTTTTCTGATGCCATCACAACTTTGCGAGGCTGGTCATGTTTCAAGGATGAGTGATGACAGAATACCTAAGGTCAGCTTGACAGTGGACAAAGGACTGTTGGGCAGCTGTGGCTCAGTTATAAAGACAAGCTAAAGAGTTGACATCTTAGCTGTCAATGTGCCTCATGCTAACTTTGAGAGAGTTGGCCTGGAGAGAAATAACTCAAAATATTTGTGCCAGAGTGGTATCAGAAAATTCAAAATCAGTTATATTGACTGTCTAAGAGATGAAAGACAATGGCAAAAAGTGTCAGCAAATATTCCTGTTGTTATGTCCCGAAATCCTCGCTGTTGCACAATATGTCGACTTGTATGCAGGTCTCTAGCAGGACTGAAGTGTCACATAACGACACAAACATAAAAACTGAATGAGGTTGTCAGATCCTCATACATTGAAATTGATGGAAGAGTCTGACACATGCATGTGTGTGTATATATTATGGAAATAAAAACAGCAAGACAAGCTTTACCATTCATGATTGAAAAAAAAATTAAAAAATTAACCAACTGACCGGTTTCACCCTCACTCAACAGAGCTAAAATCGAGAAAAGACTAAATGTTACAATATAAAACATAAGCAGCATGTAATGAAATAAAAGCAGAATAATCAGCTGGAAATTATGTCAAGCCCTAACAGATATTCTCTCTGTTTACAGAGGGAGGCCTGGTTGGACCTGACATAGATTGTTTCCAATGCCTTCAAATGTAATAAAGAATGAGCATGACTAAGGATCGAGAAAGAGTCTATGCTGAAATTGGTGACACAGCCTGGATTATTTATAAGGTGCTCAGTGATGGAGGAGTTGTATGTGTTGTTGATTTTGTCACCAGATTGGAATGTACCATTCCTAAATTTTCTGGGTGTGTGTTGATTTATTTGTGTGCCTAACCGTAAGGTAGTTCTACCTATGTAGTTAGCTCCGTAACTACATCCAAACTGGTATATAACATTGTTAATATGGTGTAGAGGTAGAATGTTCTTTCAAGCAGACACCCAAGGAGACCTGGTAGAGAAAACATGCACACTGAGCACTTCATAAATTTTTCTTTTTTTGAGGTAGGACAAAGAATATAGGGAAAGTATCAATGGCTTGTCAATCATGAATTTTGACTTTGAAACTTGGATCTGAACTCCAATTACAAATTTGTAGTTATTATATGTATAGAAATAATATTCAATTCAGTGAGAAGTACCACCTCTTGAGTAAAATGTGCTTTTTTTTAAAGTAGGAAAAAACAAAAGAAGCCCTGTATCAATCTCAGCCTATCTCTTGTTATGTAGAAAAGGTTTACAATGAAGCAAGCAACCAAGATGGAAGTTATAACAAAGTAATTTCTAAAAGTGTTCTCTCAATTTGCAAATTGGCTTTTAGCAATTGCTGCTAATACATTAAAATGAAAACAAACACAACAAATTTAATATATTCTTTCATTTTATTTATTTCCAACTTTATATTGTGAACATAAATTCAGCCTGGCCAGGATTTGACAAGACAGTCAGCGCAAAAAAAAAAAAAAAAAAAAAAAACAACATGGTAGTGAAAACTTCCATTATGCATGGCTTGTATGTTGCTAATGGTGATGTGCCTAAAATAGGGTTTTGGACACACAGCAAGCCAACTGCTGGACTAATCATACGCATCCATGCACATACACGCACACACACACACACAAATCTTTGATCATATCTTGTGAAAGACTCCAATATCTTTTCAGTTTTAAAATATTTTTCTTAATTACAATTTCTTTTCTTTCTTTTACTCTAGCTTCTCCAAGATTTTCAAGTGATTGTAGCCAGCTGAGAATGTAGAGATGGACAGTAGCTTGCGACAATGACAACAACAAAACTTTTATGTCTGCTCAGAAAGGATTGTATTTATGCATCTCATTACTGAAGAAAGCAGACATAGAAAAACTTGTTGTAACAAATGTTTACTTCTTTTTGTTTTTTTTTGGGGTGGGGGGGAGGAATCTTTTGGGATTGGATAATTCAATGAGTAGGATTTTTTTGGTGGGGGTAAAAAGAAAAATAATTAGTCTTTTGTTACCAGCTTAAGCCACAATGCAACAGTAATCATTGCACACAATGGTGTGTATTTCGCATATAAGACACAGATAGGCATTCTGTAAACTGCTATTTACAGGCAGGAGAAGGTCTTAGGGACAACAAAATTTTTTAGCAGTTTTTAGTTTATGACTGTATTCTGCAAACTCAGTGTTTTGGATTTAAATTTGGGTGTGTGGGGAGTTTCAAGTGAAGAAAAGAATAAAACTTCTTTTTGTTAAATAACACGAGGCAGAAAAGCAACAATTTGGACATTAATAAGAAATTCCTGAGGGATTATTAATATTTTTGTCTCTCATACTTCACAAATTTAAAGTCAAAAGTTAAATTTAAAACTTTCTTTGTTTTTTTTTTAATGGACCACCAAAGTAAAGAAAAAAAAAAGAAGAAAGAAAGTCAAAAGACTAAATTAAGCATTGATAATGATATGATTGCTTTCATATCACACAGAAATTTGCACTAAGTTTTGAGTTGGGATGAAAACACAACTAAACCAGCTAATATAGCAATTATCTTCATTTGTTATATCAGCTTAATTCCTTTTATAGGCAATATTTAAAAAAATGTTTTTGCATTTTTAAAATAACTCCCATGCAAGTGGAATTGCAACAAGGAGAAAAAAAACAAAAAAAAACAAATAAAATTTTTTTACATACAATAAGTAATCAAGATTCAGATTTTTACTGAGTTATTATTGCAATTATTTTTACAATAAATGCTGGTATAATTTACACCATAAGACAAGAGTGATAATGAAGACGGGTGGAAGGGAAGGGCACACATCAAGAGATTGCTTAAGTAATTTTTTTTTGTTTAAATAAATTCTCTGTACTCAGAAGTTGTTATGGATTCAACAAAAGGGGTTATATTTAACAGTACAGCAGTGAACATTTGATGATGTCTGGATTTTATTGAATAACCATCAGACCACACAAATACATTATCAGAAAATAATTAATACTGTAATGTCACATGTATGCATAGTAAAGTTGCCAGCATCAAGCCTTAAAATATTAAGCTAAAGTTTCAAATGTTTTTACTTCTTTCTTATTCCAGACAAAAACCTATTAAAAAATTCTTGCACCAAACATTATCTTTTTGCAATGAAGGCTGGTCAATTACTCCTTTATTTTTTCCTCTCTTTTTCTTTTGGAAAATGATTTTTGAGTGACAGGATACAGATTTTCTGCATCAGGTTTTTAAAAAGTTATAATTTTTGGGTTGTTGAGGGAAATTTAAGCAGTTAATTTTTATGGTAATTATAGTTGCATATAAACTGATAAATATAGATGCAAGTTTTTTTCTTGTATTTTTTTAAAAATCTACAAACAGATTAAACCAGTCTTAAATGTTAAAAATTTAGATATTTAAGAAAAATTAGACAAATAAGGATCTTGAGGCAACTATAAATTTTATTTTTAACTTTTTTCTTATCAGTTTAAACTGATATCTTGAAAAAAAATTTAAAGATTTTGTTTTAAGTTTCTAACACTATAAACAGACAAACCTTTTCTTTCATAAATAAATGTTTCTATCCTCATTATTAAAAGTCAGTAATGGAATGGATGTTAGTTGCTGATTTATAAATAAGATTAAAAATAAAAACAGGCAAGACATTTTGTTTTCTTCAGATTTGTACTGAATATGATTCAATGATCCAATTATTCAGAAAACAAAGTTCACTTGAACAGAAAAACTGAAGAGAATGGGACTTACCTAGTTTTATTATATTATACTTTGGGTCACATACTAACTGAAAAGCCAAGCTATACATAGCAGGTGTCGGGCATAATCCTCTTAGGAGAATGATCGAAAGATACGAAAGGTAACTCTGAGAGAGGTGGGAAGTGATGTGGAAGGCTACATCTCCAATTGAATAAGAGGAATTTCATGAAAGTGTAGAGAGAACCAGAGACATAAGGCTGACCAGAAAACAGACAGATATAGAGCAGAGATAATTGTTGTTATAAGATTTTGAAAGCCCTTCCAGATGAGATGCATTTATAATTGTATTGTGTGGTGCAAGAATATCTTCACCAGCAAAATAGTCCAGCTACAACTGGTTAGAAGATGGTCCGTAGTTAGCAGTTTTTTTCTGATTCTGCAGTAAAATATCAGCCAATTTGTTTTGTTTTTTTAAAGTTCCTCATTTTGAAAACATAAGAATGTGAGTGAAAAGGAAAAATTGTGCGAATTCCTGTCACACAAAATAAATGCTCAAGTTTTTTCCCTGGCTCACATATTCAATTCTACTTCGAGTAAGTAATATTTTACACCAGACAAAAAATACTTTAATGTGAAGAACTTTCAAGAAAAAGATATCTTTACTAGTTTAAAGTCAAGTTATTTTAAATTATATAAATGAAAAGATCTTTATTAAAGTGTGCTATCAATCTTAAAATTAGACACACTCAGTTGCTTATTTGTTTTTGGAGAAAATGTCTAAGTTTTTTTAATAATAAACTAGCAATGATTTAACATCTACAACTGTCTAGTCATAGACAACATGAGTCACTGGTTAAAAAAAATTCACATTACTTTGAGTTAAGTTACTATTTTCAACTTAGAATAACAATATGCAAAGAATAGAAATTTTTTTAATAAGCACCTCCCAATGGTAAGTTCTTTATTTACTGTTTTTTTTCCTTATTGAAATGAATGAATTGTCAACATTTGTTGACTTATAAAAGCTTCAAGTTCAACAACAATAACAATATTCTTTGGAGGGAGAGAATAATCATGGCTGATGAGAAAGGGATATGGTATAAATGTAAAAAAAACTTTTTTTTTCTTTTACTTATTTTCAACTCTTTGCTATTATAAAAGCATCTTTTTTCAAAGAGCTGTTTTTGTTTTGTAAATACCATATAATTTTAGATTGCTTAAAATTTGGTATATTTATAAGGAAAGATTGCTCAATATCAGCGATAGAACATTTGTAAATACAGACAGGGTTGATTCCTATGTCCATTTTGTCTCTTTTTCATATATAAAAAAAAGAGATGTTTTTATTTTTTTAATTCCATATATAATCGTGTATAGTAAGATTGCTTTTCTTGAAAAAATAGAGTAATACTTTAAAGTATTTAAAATTCTGTTTTGCTACATGTTATCCCCATCCTGACAACTTTTGTTGAAAGAGAAATATTAACCAACCAATAATCTGATATTAGCATCCCCATTAGATTCTTCATAAACATTTTAATCATAAGCCACAAACTTTTAATAAGCTTTGCAAACATTTAATTGTTCTGAGCAATCTTTCATCTTTTTTTATTACATATTCTTTTGCTATACAAATAAATCTCATCTTCAATATAAATTATGAGATTCCTTTTTTCTGTTGTTATTGTTTATGACTGTCAGTATCTGTACAGTGATTTTTCTCATGACATGCAGGCCATAACTTTCTTTCTTCCTTTTAAGAGCCAATTTATTTAATTTTTATTCAAGCAAGAGATATTAATGTTGAATTTTGATTACTAGAGTTATTTTTTAGTATTACTGTCAAAAGAATACTTTAAGTTTCTTTTATTTCAAATAATCAACAGAATTAGGTAATTTACTTGCAAGGAAAGAAAGATTGCCATTCAAATATTATTTGTAATTTACAGGCGGAGGAAAAAAAAAATCACACTCCAGGCAACCAACACCTTGAATATTGAACTCTGGCTTTATTTGGGAAAAAAAAAAAGACTGATCTATACACAAATATATTATATAGTGTATATACACTTTTCTTTGAACAGCCCCAATTTTGTGACAGGAAATATACAGAAATATTTGAACCAAGGATCAAAACTATTTTTCTAACGATATGGTGAGTAGAAGCTGAATTGATGGATTAGAAAAAAAATAAAATAAAAATAATTATGTTAGCATTGTTCCTTCCCAAACTGAATCTTCTTAACAATCATGTAGGGAGAGAGAGAGAGAGAGAGAGAGAGAAAAAAAAAATAAAAAAATAAAAATAAAGAAAGAAAGTTAAAAAAAAAAAAAAAGAAAGAAAGAAAGTTAAAAAAAGGAAAGAAAGAAAGTTAAAAAAAGAAAGAAAGAAATTAAAAAAAAGAAAAAGTTAAAAAAAGAAAGAAAGAATGTTAAAAAAAAAGAAAGAAAGAAAGTTAAAAAAAGAAAGAAAGTTAAAAAAAAAAAGAAAGTTAAAAAAAAGAAATAAAGAATGTTAAAAAAAAGAAATAAAGAATGTTAAAAAAAAGAAATAAAGAATGTTAAAAAAAAGAAATAAAGAATGTTAAAAAAAAGAAAGAAAGTTAAAAAAAAAGAAAAGAAAGAATGTTAAAAAAGAAAGAAAGAAAGAATGTTAAAAAAAAGTTTCAACATTTAAAGAAAAAGGAGAGTTTGATTCCCTTGGTTGTATTTCTGGGAAAAATGAAACTAATTTTCTTTGATCAGCATTGAGATTCATCAAATATATTCTTTCATTGTAGAAAAGAGATCATTGGAACAATGCTACTTCTGAGTAGTTATAAATAATATCTAAAACTTGGGCTTTGAGAGATTCCCAGCAATCATTACTAATTAGGGTTGATTAATCATTTATGATAAAGAAATAATTCTCTCAAAGAAAGAAGTAAATCATTGGATTAAAAAAAACCCTCTAAGTGTTAAATGTAACCACTATCATCAGAATTGAAACCAGAAATAAAAACCTAAAAAAAATTGTTAAAAATCTTTTTAATGAAATATAAATTGGTATAATTACACCAGTGTGTTTTTGGTCACTGTACAACCACAGATATGGTTTAGTGTTTTTATTTAATAATGGCCAGTCTGATTAAATGGCCAGTTCCCTTATTCATTTGAGAACATTTAAATTTCATCTCTTACAACAAACAGCATTTAAGTGAATTTGTTTGGGATAAGAGAAAGAAAATCTTAATTGGCTGGATTCGTTTTTTTGTCTTAAGTTTGTTCAGTTATTTGGAAAATACTTCTTGACAAAAAGAGGAATACTCTGCTACAGATAATATCAACAACAAAATATTGACATCTACAGCAATACCAATAAAAGTTGGAATAGTAAAAAACAAAATGGAATTTAAAAATGACTTATTAGTAAATAATGTATTATTAAACACTTATTCTTGATTGACTGATAAGTAATTACTATGGCCAGTCAAAATGATTAGTTAGAAAATATTGGGTGACTTATGCTATTGTTAAAATGGCAGTAATATTTCTTTATTTCCATCTACAAAAGGTGTTGGGAAACATTTAAATTTTCTTTGTTTCGTTATGTTTAATTTGCAAAAATCAAACTTTGAAGTAAGTAAATCAAAGACATTAATAAGCAAATAATTGGGATTCTTTTTAGGGAAGGGACAGGGTGTTATTATTATTATATCTTATATTATCATTTGTAGCATTGTAGTGATGTTGGTTTGTTGTTGTGGCCAATGTCATTGTAATGATGATGATAGCCTGGTTGTATTGGCTATGCTAAGAGACATCACCCACCTTGGCAATCAATTCATCACAGATGGCTGTCAGTTCTTGATTCTCTAAAGTCTAAAAGAAAAAAAAAAATAAATAATAATAATTTTGATTAACTCAGATTTTCACAAGAATTTCAATATTTTAATGTCCAAAATACTAGTAAAGGGTTTGAAAATATAATAATAATAATAATAAATATAATCTATTTGACAAATGAGGATTTGCAATTTAAACTTCAATTTTTTTGACCATAGATTTGATGTGGGTTATTAAATCCTTCTGTTTGTCCATTGCGAACTGGAATTTTATAAGTGAAAACATTGAAATCATATTGTAACAAAATAAAAGTGAATATAAGATATTAAAGGTGTGTGTATGTGTTAAGAGAACACAAATGATTAGGCATAAGAATATTATTGTAATAGTGTAATAATATTGTATTGTAAATACAAGAAAAAATTTTTCTTTGAGTTAATTGAGGCATCACAATTTAAATCAATTTCAACTGAAATCAGATTCATATGCAAACATAAATGTAAAAGAATATTTTAGGTATAATTTATTAATTTTGCACATCATTACTGCAGTGGCATTACTATAAAATATTAATGAATGTTTTTTCTTTTTAACATAACTACTATTTCTAATACATCAAATATTTACAAACCTCTCACCTTACAACTTTGAATGTTCTTTGACTATAGCTAGAATACACAAAAGTTTTACTTATTATGCAACACTTAGCATATTTAATGAAATGAACGCACACTCAAGTTGAGGTAAAGTTAATTGTTTTATACTAATTACTTCCCATTTAAATAATTCATACAAAGCCTAAATATGAAACAATATAAAAATAAACCTGTCTTTTTTTTAAGCATTCACATGTACCCAATAGCATCTATAGTAAAAAAAAAAAAAAAAAAAAGGGGGGGACCTCCAAAACCTTGAAATTTTAATTTTTTTTATACTTTTTGCAGAGTCTGTCTATTAAGATTAGAAAAGTCTAAACAATAACTAAAAAACTTTTCTATTCTATTTCTCATCACAAAATATAAACATTCAAGATAAAAAAAAATAGACTTAATGTCAGTGGTGGACTGGCCAGAGTGTCATATTGCCTGATGGCAAGTAGGGGCCCCATATATCAAATAAAAATGCAATAAAGAAACAGACACTGACAATTGTTTTAGTAATAAAAAAGAATAAGAACTTTATAAAATCATCTATACACTAACTCAAGTCTAATGTCAGGATATTTTCAAAACTAAAGATCATAAAGATGAGGTTAAGAAATTCGCTGTCTGGGGAGAATTTGAAATCATACATTTTGCTCTCCTTTGAAAAGGAATTGTTAGATAAATTAGATGCAGAAGCTATTATTGGTAGATTCACACAATCGTTGAGGGAACACAAACAATTACTCTTAATATAGTGAACTGCATGTACTATTATGCTTTTCATCTGTTAAGTATATTGGGTGACATGCTATTGTTAAAATGGCAGTAATATTTCTTTATTTCCATCTACAAAAGGTGTTGGGAAACATTTAGGTTTTCTTTGTTTTGTTATGTTTAATTTGCAAAAATCAAACTTTGAAGTAAGTAAATCAAAGACATTAATAAGCTGTTCAGTGAATTATTTGAAAATATCAACCAATTACTTAAAATTAAAAAAATTTAAAAATTTAATTATAAATATAATTGCCACTGCTTAACAGTCCTTTTTCTTATTTGATAACAACCAACAAAGTCATACTTGTTATTAAACAAGCTTATATTTGGGCCAAGATCTTTTAATCATGCAATATCCAGGGAGGCTGAAACTCACTATTCAGTTATTAATTTATGAGACCAGCTTGCCAATCATCATGCCATGATGAGATCTTCTCAGTAATACTAGTTATCAATACTGCTTTACTTACATTTTTTGTTTAAAAAAAAAACAAAATTGCATCACCATTCTTCTTTCTAACAACCACTGACAACATAAAAATAATATGTTGCTTACTTTTTGTTCTATTGTCCTCTCCAGAGACTGCACCTGGATATCACTTTTCTTCAGAGCGGCCTCCAATTTAGCAATTTCTGCAGAAGTACTTCGCCGCACTTTTTCAATTTCTGTGTTTGCTCTGTAAAGAGGAAATTTTAATAATTTTTTAATATAATAATCATTTCCAAATTGCAGAATCAATTTTAAAGATTAAAAAATATATTAAAAAATAAATTCGTTCTTGCATAAGTTGGCAAAGTTTAAACATATTTGTATGCAGATTTACGTCCCTTGTTTAATTTCCACATATTTTATATCTTATTTTACATATTTGGCCAAAGATTTGCCATATGCAAATTTAAAATGAATCTTCTACATTAATCTGTTTTAGTCTTAGGTGAGACTATCACTGTTGACACAAGCCATACACAAAATTTATTGCTATAAATACAGCAAATGTGGCCGACACAAACAAATACACATGAAACATTTAATGAAAAAGCCAGAATACTAACTTCTCTTTTCTTAGTTGCCTTAAAATTAATTTACTTTTATAGAAATTATTTTTGTTATAAACCAAGTTGATAGAAAAATAAAAAAAGTTTCTTACTGATCTAGCTTCTCTTCAGCTTGTTGACGAATAGCAAGAAGTTTTTGTTCTGCTCGTTTTATTTTTACTTGGTAATCTTGGACACATTTCTTGAGGATATCTTCATTCTGAAAAGTTAAATTATTTCACAATACAGGGTTATTCAAAAAGAATGAACTGATTTCATTACGCAATATTTTAATAAAGAAAAAAGCAATAGGCAAGTTACAAGTATTCTAATCACAATCAACTTTTATTTCCTGTCTTACAAGTTTTCAATGTGGCTACCATCTGCAGCACAGGAAACATCAATACAATAAGAGAATTCCTCCTAGATACATATATCATGATCCACTGAGTTGATCACTGTTGTTATTCAGTTTTTAAGGTTAGTGAAGTTAGTGGGTAGCGGTGGAAGATAGACGCAATCCCCATGAATCCCCACAAAGGAAAAAAAAAAGAAAAGAAAAAGCAGGCCAAGCACAAAGAGCAAGGTCTTGGTAAGAGCCTGAACAAGGTATAGTCTGTAAAGTTTCAAATGTAGATGTCTTCTTAGCATACAGCAGATAGCAGATTGAGAGATCGCAAGCTCACAGCTAGCTTGATTTGTGGACTCTCCTCAAATGCAGCACAGATTCTCACCTCTTGTTCCTCCAAAACTCATGGTTGTACTGAACTTTTTTTTTTTTTTTTTTTTTTTTTACACAGACACCCACTGTCTTGAAACTTTTTAAACCGCCATTGAATGTCCTTAGGAGAGGGCAGATTAATGTTGAATTGTCTTCAAAAAGCAGGCTGCATTGTGACAACCATATTTGTTTTTGCAAACTCAAGAATGTCTTTTGCTGAGGACCCACTATTCTGGGGGTAAACAAACAACTGAACATCGCCAAAGATACAATGTGCCTACAGTGCTCCTGTGGCAGCCATTCAAAACTTAGAAAACTCTACTTTCAAATGGTCACTGACACATTGCATGATGATGCTTGATAACTGAAGCAATGCATCATGAAAGTGGTTCATAATTTTTGAATAATCCTGTATATCTTTAAAACAAAATCATTTATATGCTAAAGAAAGCGACATTCTTTTGAACAACATCCACATTAAATAACCATGTCAAATTTTTCATTAAGAATACAAATAATCAATCTCATGGTGTTTACTTCAGTTGTAAAGATGAAAGGATCACAAGGCAAAAACCATGTTTGCATTATGTAGAGAAAGAAACCAGAAAGCATAAATAGTGAATGTAAACAATTATCTACAAACATATTGTGTGATGTCTATGATGTTTGGGAAAAAATAAATCTGTTTGTTGTGTGTGTGGAATAAGCGTGTGTGTATGTGTAAGAGTTCCTTCAAGAGAGGACTAAGGCAGCGTTCTGTATTTATGTTCGACTACATCTGGAAACAAGAGGAAAAAGAGAATGAGAAACAATATGCTTGCCTTTTTATAGACTTAAAGAGCGCACTCTAATGAGCATTTTTGGCAAATCCAAGACCTCCCCCAGATTGGGAGAATTTTATCTTGCCAATATGTCTATAAAGTTTGTCTAATGTTTTGTTCTGTCCTTCATAGGCCGAAAAGAAAAAGAGTTGAATGGTATGTGAGTGATTAAATATGTCGGCAAAAATGTACTTGTCTGAAGTACTGTGTCATCAGGGTACTGTAGAATTTCTAGTTACTCAGAATGTAGCATGTTTGGAAAATATGTCAGTATTGTGTTTTTCACATTGAAAAACAAGATAGGGAGAGACCTGCGGTTGGTATGGCTGTTAAAAATTTTGTTAGAAAAGGCTTTGATTTGGAAAATTGTTGAGGTGGTGAAATTGATACCAAGTGTTGAAGCATGTTTCATAAGAACTTTTGAAGAGATCTGATGTTATTATCAGTTTTTCAGAGGTGTAGCTATCTCCAGTAGCTTTAAATTGTATTTACAGATTCCTTAGATATTCTTGTTAAATTTTGAGGCAACAGTGGGTTGACATGGTATTTCTCATCTTCTTCTGTTAAGTTTGAGACAGTTTAGTTTTTTTTTTTTACTGTGTAGTATGAGAAAATAGTTGACTTCTGGACAGTATTCATCAAGAAAATGAGCTGTGATTTGCATGCTTCAAACTTGTAAGATGAGTTATATTTTTTGTTAGATGAAAAGTTTTCATGTGGTGGGTTGTTTAAATTTTGTTATGTCTGTTGGTGGTAGTAGAAGTCAGGCATGACTGTGCCTAAGAGTAAGAAAGGGTTAAGCAATGGCAGAAGGGATGAAGAGAGTGCCGCTCGCCTGCTGACTGAAACAAAGGGGCTAAAATGGAGTAATTGTAGTAGAAATAGCTATTAGTAATATTTTTTTTTTTTTGCATGTGTTGAACATTACAAAAATTTTGCTGATTCAGTAGTCCATTTTACATGTTAGTTACTCTGTCATGTAGATGTGCTTGGGCATTTTGAAATTTGTTATTTTGCTTTTTACATCAGGTTTAATCACAAAATCATTGTAAGAATTAATTTTTTTATGCCCATGTGTTACGCCAGATTAAAAAATTGTTGCACAAGGCTCTGTTGGTTAAATTTTTTTTCTCACTGACTCACGGTTTTGAAAAGTGCATAAATGATACATAGTTTTGTATCCAAGAGAAAATATTGTGTTGTGGTTACCATTATGCTGTGGGTTAATATATTGTTCAGTTATAATTAGTCACCAATTTCTCTGGTATTATTAAATCGAAATTGCATGGGTACACAATTGAAATGAAAAGAAAAGACATTGAAACTAGCTACAAGAATGTTTTGTGCAACAATTGTGTATGTGTGTGCATGAGAGAATTCAGGCAAAAGAAGACCAAGTAAGCAAATGCACCCCAGTGGCAGCATTCTTTATCTATGTTTGACTACATCTGGAAACAAGAAGAGAAAGTATATGCTCGTTTTTTTATAGACTTAAAGAGTACATCCTAAAAAGTCAAAGTGAGGTAACCCTCAAGCAATAAAATTGGCCTCTTTGCGACATTTTTTTTCATAATTTCTGCTGACAAGGATTTCTTTTAAAGGAATTTAGAAATTGTTTTTTTTTTTTTTGTGGCAAGTAAAATATATTTCATTTATATCTAAATTGATGAATTTGAAGGAATAACTTGCAGAGTTAGCTGTGACAAAATTTAATTTGATTAAATACAGATTGAGGAGTGAGCACTAAACTGACCTTTTTAAAACCTTCAACAACATTTTTTGTCTTTTCATAGCGCCGGTGTAAATCTGAGAATGCCGTTTCAACTGATTGTAAGTCTTCAAGGGCCTGCAAAAAATGTACGAAAAATTGTTAATTGATTTTTTATCATCTTTGTATGCTTTAATATTTTAGACAAGTCTATCAAGTTAATCTTAAGTAATAATATTAATTAGTTAATATTATTTGGAAAGTGAGCTAAAGAACACTGATTTGGGTATAAAAAAAAAATCAAGGATTTTCTGCAGAGTGAAAGAGAATTAGCCAAAATATCATTTCATTGAGATCAGAATTTATTTTCACTTAAATGATGAATAGAAAGCAAATATTCAAAGTCATATTTCTGTAATGCAGTGAAAGTGTTTACAATTGACAGAAATACCAATTCTTTTAACTGTGATTTCCACAATTTTCATCTTTATTATTAGTATTATTATCATCTCACTAAAATTAATTTTTGAATTTGATTTATTAACCCGTATTATTTTTTTTAAATATGGATATATTAAAAATATTAAACAATGTTTTTCTACACTATACTTCATTAGTTGACTAAGCAATTGAATCATCTAATGATATAAAAATGGTTTTAACCTAAATATAGACATTTCTTTTTTTACATGGAATGTGTTGAATATATAAATGACATAAATACAACCAGAATATGTATCAGATTGTTTTGTGAAAGTTACCAAGATATTGTGAAACAAGAAATTTCTTTTAATAAGAAGAAAAAGAAATTCTGACCCATAATCATAAAATTTAAAATAATGTTTATAACAAGCATTGAAAAGGTAAAAGCTTACTTGGTCACGTTCACGAATAACGTTCTCTAATGATTCCTGGGAGGCACTTGTTGTTTTTTCTTTTTCAGCTGAATTAGAAAAGAAAAGTCATGATAGATTTTAAATGGATGACTGTGTTTTCATTTTTATGTATTTCATGGTTTATATTTGCAGAAATGTGTATAACTGTATTATTTTTCTAAGTAGAGAAAATAATATAAAATAATTGTGTTGTTTCTATAAAAATTTAAGAAAACTAAAGATATTCACTTATACTTATACTAGAACAGCAAAAAAAAAAAAACATGTTTTAAAAAAATGTTTATCCTACATTCCCGTCAGTTTATAAGGCTGCATTGGTGCCACAATTACTTTTGGAAATATGTAAACAAAATAAAAAACAAAATCAAACTTAACTGCAGTTAACAAACGATCATCATTAACCTAATAAGTTTGTTGCACTTGTTTCTTTTTTTTGATCTCAAATTATTAATCATTCTTTTCCACTAGTCATTTTTTAATTCATTACATAATTAACACGTGACTTTTGTATTTGGTTAGACTTTGTACTCTCTAAATATTGGGTTGTTTGAAAAGTAATATCGCTTTTAAAATATGCAAATTTGAATTTCAAAGTAATACTCAACAAAACCTACAATTAGAATGTGTTATTTAACTCCATGAGAGACAAAGGCTTTAATTAATGTCATTACATGATATACATGTTGTATTGTGGTGGACATGAGACAGAACCTGGGACGAGCACAACTGGTCGTGACTTGCCTTGTCCCCGCCAAAAAAGAGCCCATATTTGCTTAGCATGTAAAGCTACTGCAGTTGAAATGAGGGAGAAAAAAGCACTTACCGCTCTGCCGTAATCCGTCCTCGCCAGATAACATAAAAGAATGAGGGGGAGTTGCATTGCATTTTATGCAATAAAGATGCAATGCATTATGGGACATGGACGCAATGAATTATGGGATCACATGAAGACGCAAGGGATTATGGGTATATGGACAAATATAAAAGCAACTACTTTTTTTTCCCAGTGGGGGAGTTCTTCGAGTGACGTTCACGGTTGGCGGCAAGACCAGTCTGTTAGTGTGATTTTGAGACAGAGCTCAAGAAGGAACGACTCAATGTTGAAATACCAGCTGGGAGAGCTTGAATTTACTCGCTGGTTGCTGTTTTCTTTATTCGCCTCATGTATAAATTTCTTAAGGGTAATAATGCAACATAAAATAAAGGAATATGTATGCTAGAAAGTTTAAAAATGTTGACTGTAATATTTTTCTGATAAGTCTCACTCCAGAAGACCAACTATTTTGAAAAAAATATCTTTTGAGGAATCTATTGAAGTACCAGACATTTAGTAAAATGCATCATGTTGCCACAATGCATCATGTTGAACTAAACACAAACACTTCAAATAAATTTTAAAGAAATCTAAGAGGTGAATTTAGCTTCCCAATGAGCTTTCACCAGTAAATTAAACAACAATCTACAAAAAAATTTTTTTCTAGTTTTTCTTTTTTATGGAATTTTTATGGAAGACTTAAACATACATAAGTATGTTGAGAAAAAATGCAAATGGCAGTGGTTATGTGAAATTGGTTCAAGCACCAAAACTTCATCCATGGAAGGTTTGATATATATTTGGAAGAAGGTAAAAAGGTATTGGCCACAATGAATTACTGGATACAGAAGAAACCAGCAGAAGAAATCATTAGTACCAAATAATTCAAGTGTGTCAAATGTACAGCTTGGAATACCAGAATGGGTATCATCCTTCAGTAAGACAAAGATCTACCTCAGTGAAATAAACTAGGAGGAAATTAAGTCATTAGGTTGGAAAATTTTCACCATATTATCTATACTCTTTAGTACATTAGGATTATCACTTTTTTATGGTACATTTGGATTATCATTTGAACATTTTTTAGTGGCAAGATATTTAGAAATAAGGAAGACCTCAATTCATAACTTCCTTTTAGTAACCCCCCCTCACCGAATTTTAATGAAATATTAAATTTTACACTTTTAATTACTAGTGACAGTAATTAAGTAATTTATTAATAAAATTTAACTTACTTACTTTTGTATACATTCTTTTGCATAAAGAAATTACATGATATACACTGTTTGCATGTCTACTGCAGTTTAAATCAATTTTCCATAGGCTGTTGCTTAATGTGCTCATAGTGATAAAATTTAGATTATTTCTAGACAAATGTAAAAACAATAAAAAATAAATAAATAAAACTACTTACAAATTGATCCTCATATGTAAATATAAAAAAGTTATTAAGATGAAATGAAAATACTGTCAAAAGCCTCACCTTGTAACTGAGCAATAGTTTTTTCAAATTCAGCAACAATAAGTCTGTAAAAATAAATGTGAAATTATATTTGTACTCATTAACATGTGCATCATAAAAACTATATATAAATTAAAAATAAAATTTGGATTGTTAATATTCTATTTAATATTCTTTGGTAAATTTTGGTTGGATATTTTTTTTAAAGCCAAATGTGAAGCAAGTAAATAAAAGGAAATCATCTGTTCCACTGGGCTTAGTGTGGAAAGATATATTATATGAGACTGGCCGCTGAAAAGTCGAAACAACACACAACATAGTAAACTTAACAACTTTATTATTCAAACTGCTGCTGGATCCATTTTTTCACAGCATTCCCTAGTGGAATGGGAAGTGCTTACAATCATCATAATAATCTACATTATTGATGTTGTTATAACATTATCCATTTGAAATCTTTTGAGCTATAAAATTTATGACAAAATTTTACAAAAAAGAAAATATCAATTTGAACAATAGTCAAACTGAACTGAGGATTTTCAAACCATTTTTTTTTTTGCTTTGCAATATAAATAAGACAGTATGCGATATAGTTGATATATAAATTGCATGAAAAATGAAGTGACTCACCGCATATCCTCATTAGATTGTTTTAGATTCCTAGCTTGGTCATCAAGCAGCATGATTCTTTTCTCTTGGTCAGTGATACGACGTTCCTTTTCAGCCAATTTCTTGCTCCAATCCTTCTCCTTCTGGAGCAGCCTCGTCTGAAATTCCAGCTCTTGTTCCTGTTTCATTTTATTCCACTCTGACTGTGAATATTTTAATACCTAGTCATAAATAAAAATAATTTTCTTTATGCATTAAAGATATATCTTGAGACAACATATCTGCAAAACATGATTAATGATATTAACAAAATGTCGCTCTTCACACATTAAGTTAATAAGAATAATAATTTATTTTAATTGAGTAGGTAAAAATCCAAACAGAAATTGAAATTTATCATAAACCCACTTCAAACTTTTCATAAACATACATGCCATTTAAATTATCTAAAAAAACAACAAATCACTCCTCTTCTCATTTATAGTTTTTGCTTCAATAGAATCAGTCAAGGTTTTTCTGATTATTTCAACTGAAACAGAAAACTATCTCCTTTCTTTATCAAATTATATCAATAAATATTATTATATAGTAATTATCTTTAGATATAAATTTTTATAGAATTGTAGAAGTGAAATTGCTTTATTAAATAAAATCTTTTAAAGGGTAAATGCTTTATTGATTCATCTTATTCTTTAATAAAAAGAACTTTTTAAATAATTTTTTTCAGAAAACAATGAAATATCAACAACTTTAGATACAATTTAACTTTTAAAAAACCTCCCTCTCTTTTGTATCTGTTTTATAATATATACATGATTTTTACAATTTTTGTATTTTCATAATAAAATAAAATTTGTGAAAATGTTTAAGGACATTGAGAAACCTGTCTTGAAAAGCTCATATTTACATAAGTTAAATCCTTCAGAAACTATTTCTGATAATTCTCAAGTTTTTATAAAATTGCATAAATAGGATTTTAAACAGATTTAAAATTATGAAAAATTCAGCATTATAATGAAAGTGATCACAAATTAATATTTCTTGAATGGTCATATATGTAGCAAATTTAACTGGAAATATTTATAAAATATTTACTTAGATTTGTATTTTTTAAAAATTTTCTTAATTTCTTTAAAATGGATTAATTACTAAACAATAAGTGAAATAATATATTTTGAGAACCTTTATTTTAACTTTTAAACAGATTTAAATATTTTTGTCAAGAAAAAGAGAAAATAAAGAATTAGTTATTTTTTTGTTATGAGTATTTAAAAGAAAAATATTTCTAAATTACATTTAAAAGCAAAGAACATTTTATTACTCATTATAAATAATTTCTAACATTGTATATATAGATGACCAACATATATAGGAAATGTTCCTTATAAAGAAGAGAAATGTTTGACTAACAGATATTTGTTATAGTAAAAGATAATCAGTTAGTGAAAGCAAATGGCTGAAGCCAAAACATTAACAAAAAGAAAGTAAAAAGAAAAATAATGAAGATAATCACTGGATAGGTTGATTAGATCTGCTTGCATTAGACCAGTTTGAATTGAACAAAAGATATAAAAAAAAGAAGAAAAAAAGGCAAATGGCTATTTATAAAGAAGCACTTTCAAAATAAATCAACACAAAGGATTGACTGGATTCAAGGAAAAAAATAATGAATAAATGCTTAAAACTGAATAAGTTTCAAAAAGGAAGCCATACATAAGAAATAAAAGGCAAATGTTTTTGCTGTAAAAGCATGATGAAATAAAATGGCATGGTTTGGGGAAAAGCATAAAATAAATGGCTTTAACCTTTTACAAGGATTAAATGCTGAATAGTAATGTTAAGATAATTTTATTTCAAGGCCGGAGCAAAAACATATATACCATCAAAGTGTCTGAATGTGAAAAAGGAAAAGTCACAAAGGACCGTATGTACAGCTTATAATTTAATATATGTAAAGTGTGAATGATAGAAAATTGAAAAATTCTTTTGCAGTTGAAAGATTTACAAAAGATATACAAATTGATTTTGCAATTGGGAATATGTTGCATAGTTGGATTGCAAAGTGTTTTAAAAAAAAAATTTGAAAGTAACTGACTCTGAAATTTCATACAATTGCTGGCATTCTAGAATGCTAATTCTCAAATAATTCCATGGAACCATATTTGAATAATACAAAAATAAAAGAATAGAAATATTTTATGCTATTCTTTTAAAGCAATAGATCTTTTATCCAATATTTTGAGATATATGTGTGACACTTTAGTAAAATATAGTCTTTTTTTATTTGGGATTGATACAGAGTTAGTCTGTGAGAAGTGACAGAAATGATATTTGAATTCACATCAAATTAGAAAATCTGACATATGCATTAAGAAATTAAGCAGCACAAATAAAGTTCTAAAAAGAAAAATGTGGCATTTTAGAAAAATAGGTCAAATTAGAACTTCATTTCTGAGAATAAAATACATATTAATTATGCAAGCACTTAAAATGTAGCCTAATGAATAGTACTTCTGAAGTTTCTACAATTTGATGTTAAAATTCACATTACTGCAATCCTGAATTTTCAAGGTCAAATGCTAATCTGGGTCCCTTTTTAAAGAAATATTGAACAGTGCTAAAACAGAAAAGCCAATGTAAGGCTTTTATTTGCAATAAATGAATTTTATAAAATGACAAAATCCTTCAACAGGAATAATTCTGTAGAGTATCGTCGTGCAAGACAAACACTACACAAATGACTAATCTAGTAACTAGAATTACCAGGCACTGCTTTATAAAAAAAAAGTCCGAGTAAAATGGGCATCCAAAAGAGACATTTTTTTTTAAAAAAAAAAAAAAAAAGGAAGAAAATGTGAGGATTTGGAATGAATGTTGCAAATTATATACACGCACGTTTCAGTCAAGGCAAAACAGTGTGAGTGCTTCAGAAAGAAAAACTTGTTCACTGACAATCCAAAGGGAGATCACTCGGATTCAAAATGAAGGAAAATAATAGAAGGAAATGGAAATCACAACTGGCTGAAAAAAGACACTGATTGAAGAGTCACAGAAAATAGACAAGTAGGTATAATGCTGTGTATGTGTGAAAAAGAAGGTGAAGATGAATGGACATGATTTTAATATGTAGAAACAATAAAGATAATGATATGTATTAAAGGTTGTTTTATGAGATGATACCTACACCCAAAGTTAGAGTGATAGTCTGTCCACCAAAAATGAAGCTTCACCTGACCTAGTAAAATGAATTATTTTCCAATAGCCATGCAGCATGAGAAGCTCAGAGTGCAATAAAAATCAGAACTTGGAGAGCATGCATTTATAAAGACTTAACTTGACTTAAGATAACAACACCAAGAGAAACAATCAATATTATTCAATTCAATTTTTTAACTTTTCATAATTAGATAAGGAATGGTCATTAAACAATCGTTTCTTTTTTTTGTTTAAAAAAAAAAAAAAAAAAAAGTAAGTATCTTATTGCAAAACAATTTACAAAAGATATACAAATTGATTTTGCAATTGGGAATATGTTGTATAGTTGGATTGCATGTTGAAAAAAAGCCTGAAAGTCACTGAAAAGTCAAGTTTCATACAATTACTGGCATTCTAGAATGCTAATTCTCAAATAATTCAGTGGAACCATATTAATCAGGACTTAGAGAGCATGCATTAGGACTTTTGACAGTATTCATAATCTTACTAAAGTTATAGAAAAATATAAAAAGTATGCTGACAAATTTTTATTAAAGCGTAAGATAAAATGTACTTATTTTTACAACATTAGTGTTTCTGTTAGAAGTTTCAGTAAGAAAAAACAAAACAAAAAACAAACAAACCAAAAAGCATGTCAATTACAGAATTCTTGTGTGAGAGAATAGTGTTCAGGGATATCAACCTCATTCTACCCTTGTAAATTGAATGGGTAGCCATTGTAAGTATAGATCACTTGGTTGTGTGTTGATGATATTGCCCGTTTTTTTAATTTTTTATACAAACTGAAGGTTTGTGGCAATACTGCATCAAGCAGATCAATTAATGTCATTTTGCCAACTACATTTTTTAAACTTTGTGTCACATTTTGGTAGCAATAAAGTATTTTGCAAATTAAGTGATGTACATTCTTTAGGCACCGTGGAGTAATGGATAATGGCATGGATTAAGGAATCAGAGAGCCAAGTTCAAATTCCACTCGAATCCATTACGTTCACTTAAAGGTATGAATCCTCTTCTCCTCCTCCCAGTTATGGACAAATAGCAGGATAGACTGGGTTCTATAGCCTTGGATGGCAACTGGTTTACCGCAGGAAGAAATGGCAACCTACAGCAGGAAAAAATCTGCCTCATCAGTCATGTATTGAAAGATACATGATTGCATGTGTGTGTATCATGCATGACATATAACTGACATTCTTTTTTAATTTATCTATTTTAAACTAAATGTTTTACACACTTTATAGTCCATAGTATAATATAAGCGTAACTTTTATGTGACTTGAGAAATGAAAAAAGATTTCTGTGACTGGCTTTATAGCAATATTCACTTTATTGTGAAACTCACAATATCTCTGATATGCCTGTACAGACTGACAGACAGCTACAAGAGATTATATCATCTAAGATTAGATCAATTTCAAATCTTATCAGTACTGAAGTAAAATATTACAGCTTCCATCTCCAGTTGTGTTAAATGATAAAAACAATTATACAATTCAACTATAGAAGTAAGGATTTAAAAGTGCAATCTAGAGTAGAATACAACAAATACAAAGACAAATTTATGAACACACACAAAGTATACAGCAAAATAGATACGTTTAGTCACAAACTCAAAATTTGCAAAAATACTAGAGGTTAGTAAGAAAAATTGTTTTTGTGTGTAAAGTGGTCCGTAATTTGATGTCACAGGTTATTTCAATTCTTAGATGAAGTACATTCTTCTTATTGTTACATTTTTTCTTTTTACAATACAAGCTGAGATACTATTTAATTATGAAAGTAAATAGAGTGAACTGGAATTGAAATAGTATATTCTGATAAGACTAACTTATATCCAATATTATTTCCATTATTATTTATATTTAGACAGAAATTATCATAGCTCATATGATATTTGATATTGGCCATGGTACTAAGAACATTCGCTGTAGACATTTTTGCTGTAGGAAAACTTGCCTCAGGAATTTGCTGTAAGACAATTTCGCCTCATTTTTTTTTTTTAACATAAGTATATCTGGCTCACAACTAATGTTACTTTGATTTAAATATTTTAATACACGAAGTTATACCAACATGCACCCAAATTTGTGGAAACTAATTGTGTATTTGAAAAAGGAAGAGACATTAGCAAAAAGAAAAAATGTAATTTAGATCGAGGAGATGCACTGCAAATGAAGAAAATATATATTGATATCAATGCAAGACTTCAGCGAAAAATGCTTCATTACAGTGCAATGCAAAAAACACATTATTTATGAAGCATTGCTTGGAATTTGGACACATTTAAAATTGTTTCTTTGTTAATTTGATATATTTTTAGTCTTTTATGTTTTTAAATAAATGTTTACTTTTTAATTTCTTTTCTGATGTTTGACCTTGTAAAAACGACATCCATATATACTTAATAACAAGGTACTTCACATATTAAATTGAACATTACTCAAAAATGGACGGTCGAGATAAGGGTATCAAAAAAAAAAAAAGAAAAAAAAATGTGGCAAAATTGTCTTACAGCAAAAATCCTATATGCTGAAGTATCCTATGGTGAAAATTCCCAAGGCAAGTTTTCCTATGGCAAAATGTTTACGGCAAATGTTCCAGATACGATTGGCCATAACTAAGACTGCTTATTTTAACAATCAAAGAGCGTATTAATTTGTAGTATTGTGATAAAATGCAATAGTAAGATTAAAGAAAAACTAATCAAGAATTAATATCTTCATTAATAATGCCCTCTATTATGTGTGTATTTTCCTTAATTCCAAAATCAATGCTATGTAAATGTATATTTGTGACTGTACTTAAATTATAAAGAAGCATTTTAGAAATAAGACTGAACATGTAAAGTGACAAATATATAGTATTAAAATTGTTTTGCTATTGTTTTAATAATTCGCAGTAAAACAAAAATGTTGATTTAACAGGTAAAAATGAAAATTGGATGAAAGCAAGCAAACAAGATTTAAATTTCATAATTTCAGTTATTTCCCCTCTGTTCTTTGCTATCACAGAGAAAGTAAAAACAACAAAACAGAAACAGTCCCAAGGCAAAGATTTACTTATTGTTGTGCTTTCAGTTATGAATAATAGAGACTTGCGTGTGCTGAACAGAGTCAACACAATATATCAAAATAAGTTGGCCATTGTTGAAGTGAGTAACATCTGTGAAGGAGAAAATTTATAGCTTTAATGCTTAAAACAAATTAAAGTGACATAAACACAATATACAGTCAAAATTAAATTTACCTTGGAGCCATTCTTGCTTTGTTCTTGTTTTGTGTTAAATACGAGTAACAATCCCATGTAAAGGCTTACACAATCTTCAGATTAAAGAATCTTTTTTTCTGTTTTTATATCATAAAAATATTTTGCATGTTTATTCAATATACAAATTAAAAGGGAAATTTTGAACTGAATAAATATTTTTTGAAAAAACGCCAAGAAATTACAAGTGAATATGCCATAAAATTCTAGAGAGACTTGATAAAAGGGACTGTTTACTTTTTCAATGAAAAGGTTCTTAAGAAAAAGAGATTTTAAAAACTTGAAAATGAAGCAATGTAACTTATTTTTTGTTTATTGCAAAAAAAAAATTGTATCTGAAGTAAAATGTTTTGACCACATTTCAGTTTTTCAAATTTTACATTTGAATTACCATATTTGATGGCATATAAGGCACATTTCATTTTATTAAAAATATATTTTAAAATTCCCCTGCATCTTATATATATAGGTTTAAAATGTGCGATAGTCAGCTGAAATTAGCTACCTGGAAACTCCTATTAACTTAGTGTAACGTTCATACACCTATTGTCATTAAAAGTGTTATCATTGATAATATTCATTATATTAATTTCATCACGTTTAATATTAGTACTTTGTTTCACTAAAATTATATGCAATGAATTCAAATAAATATTTGTAAAATATATTTGTTTCATTAATATTTTTCTTGCAATAACTTCTGGTTGCATTAGTATAAATACAATCAGAATTGTTAAATCCTAATTATTTCACTAAGACATTTACACTGTTTTGTACAAGCTTCATGTAATAAACTATGCTAAAGAGTATGGAAATAGAGCAGCTGCAAAATATTTTGGCCCCCTGAAAAAATGATGTTACTGGTGGTTGCAGGAAAATAATCTATGGGCAGCAAAGAAAGGAAATTGTAACCATCGCCACTCAGCTCCACACTGGCCTGAAACTGAAGCAGAAATTAAAATGTGGGCTGTAGATGAGAGGCAGAATTGTTGCTACGAAAATGATAAGGAACGAGGCTAGAAGACTAGCCAATGAAAAGGAGTTTCAAAACTTTATAGGAACAGAAGGATGGTGTTATCATTTTATGAGACAGGAAGGTTTGTCAATGCTTACAAAAACATCAACTGTGCAGAGAATGTCAGCTGACTATGATGACAAAATAGTCAAGTTTCATAAATTTGTTATACATGCTCAAAAAAGTACCCCTTTTGAACTAGGCCATTTAGGAAATATGGATGAAGCCCACTAACTTTTGATGTTTCATCAAACAAAACTGTAAGTATTAATGGATCCAAGACAATAAAAACCATGAACCATGAGAATACCCATTATACGGTCATTCTTGCATGTTGCGCTGATGCCACAAAACTGCCTGCTTTTATGATTTTTAAGAGAAAAACTACATTGAAAGATAAAATACCAAAAGGTGTGTGCATGTTCATGTTCATCCAAAAGGCTGGATGGACGAAGCTGGTCTACAGTTATGAGAAAGATGTCCTGGTGGACTATTACAAAAACCCTCTCTTCTGGTTTGGGATCAGTTCCGAGTGCATAGGACTGAATCCATTAAAAATAAAGTGGCAGAATTGAAGACAGAGATAGCAGTTATTCCTGGTGGACTAATGAGTCAGTTGTAACATCTGGATGTGTCTTTGAGCAATGGAACACGTGAATGGCAATGCCTGATCATGACCTTACGCTTACAAGAAGAATAAAAAGACCCAGCATTGCACAAGTCTACGAATGGGTGAAGCAAGCTTGGGATAATATTAGACCAGACATTGTTGTAAAATCTTTTAAAAAGTGTTGCATTAGAAATGCTCTCAATGGAATGGAAGATGATGCATTATTTAATGACGATGATAATATTGAAAATGAGTATCAGAGTTTCGATAATGAAGACTACAAATTTTATGGACTTGAAGATGAATAAAATTTTAATGGTAACTACTGTTTTGCTCAATTGTAATAATTGCTTGATTTTTATTTTGTTTTCTTACTTTTGGATATAATAAAGTTTTTATAGGCTCGTGTTCTTTTTTTCCTATTATTTTTCATTTAATTGTAACCATGGCTTGTTTAACCAAAATAAGCCCTCATAAATATAGGCTAGGCTGTACCATTTACTAAAATTTTTTACTAATTACTAATATTTTCTTGATTTGCCCTGCTGAAATTGGGGTGCGTCTTATACACCTGTGCATCTTATATGCTGTCAAATACAGTAAAATGAAAATATTTTCCAAACAGAGATGAAAAGTGGAAAGATCATTTCTATCTTTTCATGACAATTATTTCTTGCGGAGAATCACAAATGTAAGGATGTTCAGTTATAACAATGGCAGTCTTAAGTGAATATTAGTATCATTTGAAATAATGTATGTAAACTTATATGGACAGGATATTGTAGTCTTAATTGTAGCTTAATATTAGTCCTGACATAAGATGTAACAATATTTTTGTTTTTGTTCACAGAATAACAAAAAAAGTATTACAAAATGACTTTCTTGATTCAACAAATAGGAAATCTGAAATCTTTCATTTCTTGAAATTTTAGAAATTAACCAAAAAGTTCAAGTAAATTTCTTAATTATCAAAGAGAAAAAAGGTTTTTTTCTTTTAAAAGTTGATAAAGCAAAAAGACAAGTCTATAGCAATGGGATTAGCAAAAGAGACTTTCCATGTGGTGTGAATGCTGAAGATTTTATTAATATTTTATGTTTGCAAGGTGTTGTTCTTAAGTCAAGAATATAAAAGAAAATATCACACACTCAAAATCCAAATAAATACAAATAAAATGGCTGAACTAATGTCTAAACCACAGTTTGAGATGTGGTTTGCAGTAGCGTTAGTGGGGCACTGTGTATTGGTGTTACCTGAGACGGATCAGAGCCGGAGGTCTGTTGGGCGGGGTCCTACAGTGGAAGCCGAGTGAAAAGAACAACACAACATCAAATTACATAGATCAACAGAAAAGATACAACATCAAGTTGTCAAAGGCTCAGCAGCATTCCCATTTGTTAGCTGACCAGATGGGCTGCTGTTGCTGAGGCTGTCCTTTGATAGTCAAGATACAAGGTAGAAATATTATTTGAACATTTGTCACTGTTGAAAGAAGGAACATAAAGATTTAATTCTTTTTAATAAGTTTTCTTATTGCTAAAATGTGGCAGCAAAATAAGAAGGCCAATAGAAGAATCCAAAGAGAAGTTCTAATTCTTTATGCTCATCTTCTGAGAACAGTTTCTCCAGCTTGGATGGTGTCCATAACTTGTAAGGAATATACACATCGGTATAAATGAAGTTGAGGTTTATACTATTCAGGTATACCAGCATTGAAGAAATATATTTTTGCATTGAAATTTGAAACTAGAGTTTTCTTTCTCAGAGGTGAATCTGTGGCAGCAAATATCATCAAAGTAATAGAATAAAAGAGATGGCACTTCAAATTTCTTGCTAAACAAGCTGCTTCTTTAACTACTGACCAAAGCACTCTCCACACAATTGCAGGCTATTCTCATTAATTGGTGTTCACTTTGGAGCAAGGTGTTCAGGCAGGAATTCTGTTCATATCTGTTGTGTAAAATCTTCTTGATCAACATCATGAGAATCCAAAGTAAAAAAAAAAAGATGTAGCATTTGGGGAGAAAAGGATTTCTTCTGCTGAAATTATTTTTAAAAGAAAGAGAAAAGAGTTCCACCTGTGCACACACAATCAAGCATCAACTCAATGGATACATTTTGTCAGACTTCAATTATCTTGTAATACACATCTTAACTCTCAGGTAACAATCATATATTGTTGTAGTGAATTTGTTGGAGATTTTATTTTGTTGATCTTTGTATTACAGAATTCTTGTAACTGTTTCTGATCTTACATGCTATTCAGTTTATATGTATTTGACCTGCCTTATAGTCGTTTACAAGATTTAAAAGATTTTCTCAGTTAAATAATTAAAAAAAAGATATTTAAAACTTGAATTATTATTTTCACATTAACACCACTATTTCTTTGTGATATTCCAGCTGCAAATAAATTAGGTATGAGGTGACCCAACAATTATTAAAACAAAACAAAAAACTTAACCACTATGAAAATGATTTTTAAAGTTACTTAGATCTTAATTTAAAAACACAATGTATAATAATAATAATGCAACATATTTAGATAAAGCTTAGTGTGTTTAGTATATACCAACATTTTTATATAAGATAAAGTTTAGTATTTAGTAAATATCATTTTTATATATAATGAACTCAAATCTGTTTATCTGATCTGACTGTAGATTTAAGGCTATTTGTTGGTTACTTTACCAGCATATATATATTTTTTATTTTGTATATGTTATATTCCGTGCTAATAGGAATATATTTGAAAAACAAGGTGGATAAAATAAGTAAAGGTTTATTGTAAAAAAAAAAACAGTACAATAAGAATAAAGGTAACAGTTATGCACAAGTCGTCACAAGTCAATCCAGTAGGGACTGCTACTACTGGAAGGTCGGTAGTTCTTGCGCAAGTCTGAGTCATACTCAACAGATCCCAGCTAGACTCTGTAGTTTGTTGACTTACAGATACCTATAGTTAGTTACTACCTATAGTGTAGTCACTCATGGAGGTGACAGGTTATTCCATTACATCAGTATATATTTGGATATGTTCTATGAAGCATAGAAAAATAAAAATATTAGTCAATAGTGATTTTTTTCATCATCATAGGAACTGTTTCTTAGAAAACATTTGGAAATATAATATGACACTTAAATTAAGTGTCATATTAAAAATATCAGACATATTCATGTAATAAAATATTTTCATTTTTTTTACAATAATATGCACACTACAATGCAAATTTTATGTTTGTTTTGATCACCAAATTTTTAAAGGAATAGTATCATTTCATTACAAACATTGATTTCTTTGGGATTTTTCTGTGGTTGGCAGCCATCTTTGTTACTAACTCCAAGAAAAATAATTGATAACAAAAAAAGGACAAAAAAAAAGTTTTTTTCTCCCTTCTTGCCTGAATAACTTTAGGCAGTGAACTGATTTCAAGGTTCTATTGCCTTAGAAAATATTTTCAAATTTCTTCATTTTCTTAGAATTGCTATATTTATTCTTTAGCCAGAGAAATAAATAGGAAAAAAATAAATAAAAGGATCAAATTACAAAAATCATGGAATATTCAAATAGAAATAATTTAGCATTAACAAGTTATCTTTGAAAGAAACTGTTGCAAACATTTCACATGTCAAATTGAATTGCTTTTAGTAATTGCAGTGTTGCTAATAGTAACATGAAACTATTCTAAAAGTACATGCATTTAAAATTTGAACAGAAAGCATTAATAAAACAAATGTCAGTTGCTTTTGAAAAGACAGTGCAAACAATAACAGGTATTAAAATTGGTGTATTAAATTTAATATGGCAATGTGTGTGTATATATATATATATATATATATTCATAGAAAGTAGAACATGAACAATAGCATGTAATAAATTTGGGTATAAAATCCAATGCCTGTGTTTATAATGTTTTGGGAATATAGCATAGTGGATATAGTGAACATCAGCTCAAAAGCAGCTTGTTTTTCATTTCTTATTAATTACATGCATTTTTCTGAAAGAATCAAGACTTGTCATGAAATGAGATGATCTCAGATAATGAAAAGATTTGTTTTCAAAATGCATGGATTTATTTGAGGCATAAGCTTATGAAAAGCATGAACAGTGAAAATTCACATTTCTAGCAGATATATATTTTCATATAAGTTTCTTTTACAGAATGTTTTAATAATTAAAAAACAAAAAATATATTAAATAAAATTCACAATTCTTAGTGAAAATTAACAAGTGCACTGAAAAAAACAAAACAAAATGGTTTTGAAAGAATAATAAATTAATTTACATAAATCATTGGTGCATGATTCAGTTAATTTGTTCTGTATATAAAATTCATATTTATAATTTGATATTAGACAAAATAATATTTAAATGTGTTACTGCTTAAACAAATATAGTAACAGAATAGATCATATGAAGATAAGCAAATGGTAAGTATTTTTTAAAAAATAAAAAAAAAAGAACGCTTTTGAGTACATGAACATATTTTTTCATTATGGAGGTCCAGTTATTTGTTTGTGTCCAGAACATATGATGTCATTTTGAATTATCTTGAGAACTACCAGTTGCATGACGCTGATATAACTTGGTAACCATCAAAAGAAATCTTCCTCATTTCCAGCAGATAAATGTGCTTTTTCTGTAAATACTTTAATACTGGTAATTGTTCTGATAAACTTTCGTCTATGGTAGCTAGATTTTATGAATTTAAGTGCAGTGCTAGTTTGGCAGCAAAATTTTATTTTAAAGTGGAAATGCCTAAATGTAACCATAAGTTCTATGCTAATAGTTTCTTCCCTCACACTTCTCACTTCTTCGTCATCTCTGATCTTCAAAAATTTAAATGCGATGTCAATCATTATATCCTCTCACACTTAGTAACCACTTGCATCTTAGTGGCTTTAATGCCTTGCTCGGCATAATAATTGTTAATGCAATCCCTGGGCTTAGCCAATAACTGAACAGTACTAAAAATGAACAAGATATCCATAGACATGCACAGAACAATCTACTCTGTAGAATAAATAAAGTGTCCAGTTGAAAATTTTCTAAAGGTTATCTGAGTTGACAGACATCTGAAGAAGGCTGGAGAGCACAATGGTCAAAACATTGAAATATATCAACAAAGATAAGTATAATAGCCTAACTGTAAACAATAATAACTCCTTGTGCCAGAAAAATGAATAAGTTATGTATAAACTCTTTCTCGTTTTCTCTTTTCCATGTCATGTGTAATAATGAAGAGACTCCTATATTCAAGGTGGCAGTCTGGTATGAAATACAAGAATCTCAGAATTATAAGATGCCAGAGTTAAAAAGATCCAATTGATATAGGTATCAATTTTGTATAAAGTTGTCTTGGTCAGACAACAGGGTTGTAAGAGAGAAGTGGGTAGAGTAGGATATGGTTAAATGCATTTGATCAACATTCAAAAAATATTATTAAACTTTATCCATTACAATTTGCCATCTTTTATATTCAATGAATGTGTGTGTTTAATTGTGGATTGAGTACATTTGAGTTCTACAAATATCTCCAAATGTCAGAAAAGAAAAAAAAGTAAAAAAGAATTTATCATTCACCTATTAATTTTTTTTAATATAATAAAATTCAATTATCTTACATAGCAAATTGTCTCTTTAATATAAATAAATGTACAATTTATAAAGATAAAAAAGCAGTTCAGAAGTTTAAAATTACCAGGTTAAATGCCAATCTACCAAAAGTATTTTTTCCTCCTGTGTGGTTAGATAAAAATTTAAGAGTTGATAAATGCCAAGTGACTATCACTATTGGAAACTTCCCATTGTTTTGGTCTTCTGTACAATCAAGCAAAGCTGCTAAAGTCTTCTTTTCAAGCCAAGATACTAAACTGATAAAATATTCATCTTGCATCGGTCCTCTAAATTTTAAGCTGGACAATCTACTCAAGTTAATCAACTTGAACACAAACAATACATTAAATAAAAATTGTTTTCCTTTTGCATCTTTTTGTATGTATCAATGTAAAGTATACCATGTAAGGGATATTTTGCTTCTTTTGTCATAGGCATTTTACATTCTCCCAGTTTAAAATTTAATCAGTCAAAACAATAAATCTTTCCTTAGCAGACATCTGGAAAAAAGAATGAATCAGACACTAGCTTCCATCTTGTTTATTTTTCTCATCATTAAAAAGCAACAAGTTACTTATTCAGTTGTGAACATGGTTTTTCATTTTTTTACTATGAGAATGATGATTTTCTTTCTCTACAATTCTTAAACATTTTTATCTTCTATCAACTTATGCCCACCAAGATCTGGAATCAATCCAACTGCCTAAACTTATACCTGATATGCAAGAATAAATTATAGTAGCCATTGATAAACTGGGATGGATGCAAGGGTCAGGAGAAATATATTTTGGTAACTGAAGAAAGCAGATTAGCAAAATGACTAAAATCAGCAGCCTAAGGCCAACTGGAAAACTCCCCCAGTTTTTTCAATAGCTTATACTAATTGAATATGACTTCTTTTTGGCATATTTGGAGAGTGACTGGTGGAGTATCAGGGCAAGAGCAACTACTCATTCCTTTGAATAGTTAACTAAGGTTTTAATCTTGTGAAAATAGGAATTCTATAATTTGTTCACCCTCAAACTGAAAACTAAAAGAGCATATAAAAAAAGAAGATAAAATTATGGCTTCAAACCAAAGTGTTAATATCTTTTGTTGTGTATAAATTCAACAGAAAAAATTACCAGACAGCAAATCTGTACCCTAAATTTTAACAAAAGAAAACAACAGCTTAACAAAACAAAGTAATTGGCCACATAATAAACACTAATAAAATGTCTCTTAGAAAATAATAGAATAAAAGTTGGTGAGACAACTCAGGTACATAATTTCAGCAAAACAGAGCAGCAACAATTATTTAGATACGAGATTTTTATATGTATTCTGCCAAGTGTATGAGAACTGATCTATGTACTTGTAAAGGCTTCAATTTTGAAAAGACAAGAATATATATGGAAATGAGTCTCAATATTTTTTTCTTAAAAAACATGATAGGTCTCCAAGCTTTATTTAAAATCTCCACATGCTTACTATATTCACTGGTACCTTGGATATTTAAGACTTTAAACAATGCCATCAATATTGTTACAAGTCGATATTACTATAAGTGAGCTTTTGCTTTATTTTCGTAAATAAAGTTAAATCTATTAAATAAGTGACACAAATATGCATGCTCAACTCTTAGCTCTATTTCAGTACAAGGTAAGCAAGCTTCAGCTTGCTTACCTTGTACTGAAATAGAGCTTTATAGAAATCGAATGAAACAGTATAAAATTCAACTTCACTTTAAAATGAATCTTTAAAGTTTTAACACTGACTATTCCAAATATCTGGGGAGTGAATGAATTCTAAATTCTCATTCATAATCTAATATTACATAAGATATACAAAGAGAATTCAATTTTGTACATTCATTAAAAAATGTTCATTATACAAGAGAAAGAGAGAACAGGATCATCCATTATCAGGATGAATATATAACCAGTAAAGTTTTCTTCCAGAATATCAGTGAATGCTTTGCTCTATACTACTTGAAAATTACCCTCATCTTTTGTTTAAATAGAGAGAGAAAAAGAACAACAAAAATTGGTATGAAAATGGCCAAGAAAAATTTAAAGGATCAGTTTTACTTTTCTTATTGTCTGCTAAATAATCAGTAGTGGATGCCAGAGAAAGGATATCTAGGATGGGAAGTGAAAGCTGTACACTTATTCATACTCTGACTAGCAACTGAAAGAAGGGTGTGGTTAACCAACCAATAGTGTATTATTGGTTGGCAAGGCTTTCAGTCTATATCTTCTTCCTATACTGAAAACCCTTAAGGTATGTCTGTCTAAACCCATAACTTTTTTTGCAATGGGCTTAAGTACAGTATCTTGAGAAATTTAAACTTAATGTTGCTAAGATATCAAGTTCAGAAAACTTTTCTAAGCTTCTTCTGTGTTCAAGCATTCAATGAAAGTGAGCAACACAAGATGCAAAATAAATTTGTTAAAACTGCACATAACCATCCTTTGTATTTATTTTTATAATTCAGTTGACTAATTATAAAATAAAAGAAACTGTCAAAAATCAAGTAGAGAATTGATCTTTTTTTCTGCAGCAGATATTCACATGTAAATTTTTAAAGTAATTTCTGGGATAAGGAGTTGTCATATTTATATTCAGGCTATTGTCATCATCCTTGTTATCGCAACATTTTGGCCTTGTACCTTCCCATGAGATATCCCTAAACATGGACAGTGGAACAAGAACAATCCACACTTGTAGATTAAATGTAGTAGGGTTCAGTTTGAAATTACCTAAACATTAACTGGGTTAAGAACCACCTACCATGAAAACAACAGTTCAAATGTAAATTTTTGAAGCAAGTTAACCACGTAATGAATGAACATCTACTTCATCAATTCTATGATTATTCATTTCATGATCTAATTAAAAACAATTCTTGTATGAATAGTTTCTGACAGTTATTAACTGAAAAATCGAGTACAAATGATAAAACAATTGAGACTCTTGATAGATATTAAGAATAGCCAACAAAATAAAGTTTTGTTTATTTGATGATGAGGAATAATTTTTTATGAATGTCCACATCCTGAAGGGACACAACACAGATTTTAAAACTGATTTTATAATTATTTACAACCAAAATAGTACACATCAAAAATGATTGGATTATTTACACATGCATTGGTACTAGGTTCAGTTGAGAGAAAAAATATTGATCAACAAAATAGTGTTACTCAATGTGAGGAAAATATGCTTTTGACAAAACTATTTTCTACATAGATCTAAAATCATAACCTATTTTAAACTGTATTTTGTCAAACTTTCAGTAACTGAATGAACTTAGAATTAAGGACACATGATTTTTTAAATCTAGACAAAAAAAAATCCTAAAATCAATTTAATATTAACAGTAAAAAGTCTGAATTATAAATACCACATCTAAGATAAACAAAAGGTTCAAATTTCAATTTTATTCTTTGTCTTTAGAAAGAATAAAATCTATATAATTACGCAGATAAATTGGAAACAAATTCCCATTATTTTTAAAACATTGACCAATTTTAAATCTGCAGATGTTTGGGCTTAAGAACAAGCATTTACAGTGTAAGATCATATGAACATAAACCTGCTTTGAAATAAATATTCATTAAATATCAGAATTATTAATATATATGTGTATGTAAGATGTGGAAAAATATCTAATTAACTCAAGTATTATGTTATGGCTATTAACAAGCAAACAAATTTAATACTTTTATGAACTTATTAATAAATTTGAATGGAAGCGCTGAAAGCCTTTTATTTAAATCTAATTAGAATGAAAACTGACTTGTGTTTATAAAAGAATGAACATTTTCTTCAGATTTGAGAAATGTGATTTTTTGTTATTTTTATTTTTTTTTAACTGCACTAGTTATAAAAAAGAGAATACAAATTTATAAAAGTAACAAAATTATCTATGTAAACTTACGAGAGAAACAGCAAAAAAAAAAAAAAAAAAAAAAAAAGATACAAATCAAATCTTCAGTTTTCTGTATATGAACCAATTTAGACTTACAAGATTTTATTTTAATAAAATAATGATTGATAGGTTTCTATTATTTTTTATTGTTTCATAGCCAAGTGTCATGTTAGGATTTCAGTTGTTTAGTAGTTAAGCTTTGATTTTCTGAAATAAAAAGACACAGGGTGAGGTGGAATGAAAAATCATTACAATAAATTCAAGTAATAAATTTACCATTTAAACAACAACAGAAATCAGTTTGTGTATAAAAAGTGTTATTTAACTTTTTAATATAAAATCCTAATAGTAATCGTAGTTGGATTGGTCAAAACACAAGTGAAGGTAAAACAGAAAAGGATAAGGAATTATCAGAACAAGGAACTTACCGGTACTAGCTGTACAATGCTTTCTGTACCATTTGCCGCATGGGGTGAGTTATGGTGTGCAGGGGATGTATCCACGGCAACACCACTGTCACTCTAGAAAAAGACAAGAAAAAGCAATACATTAGAAATTTCATTCCTGTTTTAGGTTTACTCCCTATTTATTTTCATCCCCTTTTGTTTTACAAGAGGGTCTCCCTCTCTCCCTCTTGTTCATCCCTTTCTCCATTGGAATCTCTACTCAGATATCTATGATAAAATAAACACATATACTCTTCTACACAAACACAAAGCCTATAATATTGAGGGAAAAAAAACTATCAAGGAATAAACAAAAATTTAGGATAAACCAAAAGTGGAGTTTTTTAAAAACTGACAGTTTTAAAGTTAACCAGGAAGGTAAGTGCCAATAATACCATGTGCTTTTGGTGGGCACCCTGCTAAAAACATGCTGAGTTTCTGTAAGGAAAACCTCAGAGTATGAGAGGCTGAAATGTTATCCCTTTTCTTTAAAGAGTCCTTGTGTGTCTGGCAGCTACCTGAGAATACTTGATTTCCTCACAATCTGAGTTAGAGAGAAAGAGAGAGAGAATGTTGAAGGAGTGAAGATGGTTGGACTGCTTAGTTACAAAACCTATAAATAGTGAATGAACAGAATGAAAAGAAAAGAAAAAAATTAATTAAAAAAATGTTTTGCTATGAAGAGTTTGAATAAATAAAATCTAAGTGTTTCTTAAAAAACAAAAAAACAAAAATAAAGAACACTTGACATAGAGAAAAAAATAACACCCGAAGAGATTTAAAATTTAAAAAAAAAATCAATCATGTTTTGCATCATGATTACATCATGTATCTGTTTGTAGCAATTTATATTTTTTGCATAATCACCAGTGCTTCAAGGATAAATGAGTTTATATTTTCTGTGCATAAAGACAAACTCTCTAATATTTCTCTGAAAACATTCAGGAAATATTTTGTAAATAAAACTGTTCATTTGCTTTATACTGTTTTAAGAGAAAATAATTGGAGATAAAAAGTTTATAATTTTCTGAATTTTTTAATTATTATTTTTAAATAATATATAAAAAATTGTTGGTGGGTGTGTATGGTTAATAGTGTTAGAATAAAGCATAGAGTTTATTCAAGAGACATAACATGCATTATTCATTAGTAAAAACATGCATTGTATTATTTGTAAGTAGAGAGAATAAAACTCTAATGACAGAAGACTTGAAACAATAGAAAATATAATTCTATAGTTTTAGGATGTCTAAACCAATTCTATATAAATCTTTGAAAATGTCTAAATAATCCTTATCTGTAAACTAATAAAAATAGAAGGAAAAAAGGTTAATTCTTTAAAAATACTGAATAAAGATGAAAAAAAAATTATGAGAAAAATAGAAATAAAATTTATATTTCCTTCCAGATATATTCAACCCTAACAACTAATTAGATCAAATCATCCCCAAAATATTTCAACTCTACAATCAAAACAGAACATTGTTTATGTTAAAAATTAAGGATAAAGGATATCACATAAAATCTACTTTACATTCATTCTTTAAAGAAAATTAGATAGATTGAAAGAACCTAAAACTAAATCCAATTAGTTAAAAATATCTACACATTTTAAAAATAATGAATAATTTAGAATCTAGTTTCACATGAATAAATCTGTACCTTTGCTTTGGGAATATCTTTTAACAACAACTACATCAAAAATGGATAGCACATGTAACTCAACAAGAGAATAATGATATAATCAATATTCCACACTACTAGAAACAAAAGGTTAGAAAGGAAGACCCCTCCATCAATACTGGAAATAGTAATGAGTTAATGGACTTGAGAAACGTATTTTCTTGAAAAATTGTTTTAATAGAAAAATTTTATAAATTTCATCTGGCAACAAGGATTGGCTATTCATATTCAGTCAATGAATGCTGAATATTTCCTTATAAGGAAATGGCTAATATTACCATTAAAAATTGAAAAGTAATGATTAAAAAGATACAAGTAAAATGAATAAACCAGGGAAAAATTAATTAAATCTTAATTAAAACCAAAGAAAACCAGAAGTAACATGTCAAACTGAAAAGATTTAAGTTGGTAAGTTTTAGAATTCTTGATTAAATTTGTTACCTTTAAAATAATTAAAATTTCTCCATGAAAAGGAATGCATGTAATTCTTCATGTGCAGGTTACATCAGAGCTGACCAGATGCAAATAAAAAGAATTATTTATGTTGCCCAAGATGAAAATAGTCAAATGAGTTCAATTACACAGTATTACAGGAAGGTGGATTAAATTACATCAATTCATCAAACCTCCTATATGGTAGCAATTAAGTCAAGATGAAAGCAATTTCAATGAGATAAGGCTAAAGAAAGTAACCCACAAACCCTCTCACAGAATCAATTCCATAAGGTTCTCCTGAGCAATGGAGATGAGTAGATATTATGGAGGGGTTTCCTATTTATCTTACCCACCACATGTGTACTGGGGTCAGCTGAGAATATAATTTAGTAGAACAAGGTAAGAACTGACAAAGAACTTTAGAGTTTTGAGGTGATCACAAAAGATAGAGGAATGCAGTTAGGAATGAAGTCTTTCAAAGAGGATGTTACTCATCAGATAATGTAGAAACCATACTGAGTAAACACATTATCAAATTGTGTTAAGCAAATGTTCCTTTGGCTAGTGTTTCCCCTTCAGAAAACATTTACAAAGAAAGTGGCTTCTAATAAATGATAAGCCTAAATTTGATCTTCAAATCTATTATAGAATCTATAGTGTAGAACCATAGGAAATTAAGTGTCACAACTGAAACACAGTTTTACAAACAAATGTCCATGTCATCAATGTTGTAAAAGTAACCAGTTACTCTGTCTTCTTTTATAGAATGAGTTTTATGCACAAGTTAAAATTAGAAAAAGAATGAACTAGAAAATAAAAAGGATGTAGGTTCTGTCTTTGTCTGTAGTAGAGAAGCTGATTAATTTAATTGATTAGCTGGTTATCAGGCTGAATTGCATGCAGGCATCAAATGGTGGTGGGTGTGGCGGAAACATGAGCTCCATTCACAATTTCTCTGTTCTACACATTGGTGTAGCAGTAATCAATCAAAACAGTAGAATAGGATAATAAACAAAAACACAAAGAAAAGTCCCAACATGGGATGGTTTAAAGAAAAAAAAGATTTTAATATTTTATGAAGATAAATAAAATAGAAAGTGAAAAAAAAAAATGTATACTTCTGTAAGAAGTATACAAGACAGATTGGAAAAAAAGCAACATATTTCGCAGTATATAGCACACAGCTATAAATGCCAAGAAATATTTAGAAAAGAAAAATCATGATATTCAAAAACTGATACATCCATACTTATAGTAAAAAAAAAAAAAAAAAAAAAAAAAACAAAAACAAACATTATTTTGATTTGTAATCATAATTATTTACAATCATATCTATTTATCTCTGGGGTCATCAAGAGACTAATATATCAAACAAGAATGTATAGACATTTGTTTAGTACTGGCACCTCCACATTATTATTATTTTTTTAAACAAGTACACTTTATAATGTCAGGAAATATTTGGAAATAGTTTTATAATATGTATGATCATCTTGATTGTTATGTTCACAATGTTTCAGCTGTTGTACTTTTGTTTTTAAGTGTGTCTTCATTTGGTAACCTGATTCAGATGCTGAAATTTCTCATACATTTCTCTATAGACATTAGTTTTAAGGCTCCAGAATTTCAACACTAAACTGTCCAAGAGACACAGAGCTTTGAGGATTAAAGCATTTGTTAAAATATATTATATTCTCTGGCAGTTGCAAGTTCAGTCCCTGGCAGTGCTGAAAAATCATATACTCTAGTTCAGTGGAAGGAACAAACAAGCAGCACAAATATGAATAAGACTGGTGAATATTAATTGATACAAAATATCTCCTAAGCAGGGAAAGTCCAATGATAACAATCTATGAGAACATAGGTTCGATTCTAAGGTTACCAAGTACAAAGACAGACAACTGAAGAAGGCTGGAGAGTACAATGGTCAAAATGTAGTGAGTTTAACAAACAAAATAAAAATGCTGGTTTGAATAGCAAAGCATATAATAATGATAATTCTTCAAGAAATCTGGTAAAATATACTTTTGGTTGTATCCTGTCTATAAACTGTCAACTGTTGAAAAGAGAAAATGCAAAATATAATTTACTTCCATTCAACAAAAATAGAAAAAATATTTATTAAAGTATCTCAATAAGGGTGGGATGAATCAAAGTTTTAAAAATTTAAAAAAAAAAAAAAAAAAAAAAAAAAAAAAATCATTTTACCTCCAAGCAAGGCAATAACACCACTAAGACAAAGGGAGTTTTACTGAGAATGAAGGAAAATGAAAAAAATGTTATTGTGGTGAAAGAACAATAAAAGAACATGATTCAAGGAGATAGAAGATGACAGTTGATGTTGCATTTAAACTTTTGAAGAATATCATAGTTGATAGGAAAGCAAAGAGTTTCACAGGTGAGAAGTGTGAAAGAAGAAACTATTAGAATAGAACTTATGGTTACATTTAACAATTTCAACAGTAAAATGATAAACTTAGCTGCCAATCTAGTACTATGCTTAAATTCATGAATTTAAAAAGCAAAACTTATTTACAATATAAAACAATTTTAAGACACTGTTTAATAGTGTTTATTAACCAGCTATTTCATTTAATATCAAAATTGCCAGATAAAAATTCTTGCTTAAATGATTTTTTAATATCATTTACATTAACTATTATTTGCTTATCTGAAATAAGCAAGAAAATTGGCAAAGTTTACTCTACATATCAGCATTCAAAAGACAGTGTTTCAAAAGGATGGTTTTTCTCTTGACACTGCTGTATACTCTCTTAACAATGTTTGTTTTAAAAAGCTGTGTTTATAATGTTAATAAGGCACCGATATTCAGAGAACTTAAAACGATTACGTGGTTACTTATTTTAGTGCCTTATTTTACTTACAATTATTGTCACATAATCCAAACAAGTCAGTACATTATTTAAACAAATTAGCTTTGAATAATCAGTGTCTTTTTATAGCCATCTGTCACTTATATTATTATTACTGTCTTCACATAAGTAGTGAAGTAATCGTTCTAACACAGTTAATCAAAATAAGTGCTGTGTAATTTGTTGCATTTTTTAATAACAGAGATGTTACAAACTCTTTAGTTGTTAGATTGCTTATTTCTAAGATCAATTATTTACCATTTTATAAACAAATATATGAAAAATCATTATTTACATTATTCGGACTATTGTCTTCATTTTTGTCGCCATATTTATTACAACTTTTCGGCCGTTGTATGCTCCAGCCTTCTTCAGGTGGTTGGAATGTCGAACTGAACCCTTTATTTCGCTCACTGGGGTAGACTGTTCTAGTTCCACGTGCCATGTTTTTAATGGATGTCCTTGAGGACACATGGCACAGTGGATAAAGGCGTTAGTTAGATCCAGTGACAGGACCCAAAGAGTGTGAGTTCAATACCCAGTTAAGGCAGTGGAGAACTTTCAGAAGGGAAATTAACAGGAGATAACTGATAACTGACATCCATTAAAAACATCGCACATGGAACTAGAACAGTCTACCCCAGTGAGTGAAATAAAGAGTTCAGTTCAACATTCCAACCAACTGAAGAAGGCCGGAGTGTACAATGGCCGAAACGTTGTAATAAATATGGCGACAAAGATGAGGACAATAGTCCAAATAATGTAAATAATGTACATAATACCTCATCTCAGAAATATAGACAGATAATGAAAAATCATTTTATTCAAAAATTTATAAAACCGACAGGAGTAAATCATAGAAATGCCCATAAAATGCATATTTTCAAAATTTTATAATTACAGTTACTCATAATAATGTTTATTTAAATTTTCTTGCTCCCAGACATTTTTATAAATTTATGAATAAAAAAAAAAAATTTCATATTTATTTCTTTATAAAATGGTAAATAATATTGGTTCACATATTTCTAAAATCTTGTAATTATAAAATCATTCTTGTAAATAAACAATCTAATAAACAGTGCTTAATATTTTTGTTGTCAATTTTAAAGAACAAAGAAAATGTATAAATTCATTTTCATATGTTTGGGTTTTATTAAAATTATAAATATAGCTTTTTTAAAACAATAAAAATTGCCCAGAAAGTCAAAGGAGTATACAGTAGTAGTGGCGTCAAGAGAAAAAATATTCTTTTGACACCTTTTTTGTGGGTGTGAAGGTTAAACTTTGCAAAAAAATCTTTAAATTTGTTTCATATCTGAGATTATATTAAACCAATGCTAAGAAATGCCGAGATTATATATAAACCAATGCTAAGAAATGTTAGTTATAGCATTTGTCTGAAGCCAGAGATCTGTTTAAAAAAATAAAAAGCCTGTAAATAGGAGTGTAAACTGCAATAAATTTCTAAAACATTCAAGAATCAATGTTGATAAGACAAACATTGTGCAAAAAATTACTTATTTTTATCTCCAGCTGTTTTTTTAAAATATTTCCTGACTTATTGTAAAGATGAAAAGAACGAAAACCAGAAAGTGAAAAAGAGAATAAGAAAAATGGCTTTCTAGTGGAAGCTTGCTAACAAGGGTTTATCAATCAAAACATGCCTAGACAATGAAAACAGCAGCAATTGCAACAAAAAAGTTGTTTATCTTAGTAGATATTAATCCGTATCTATAAATTATCAGTAATATTTGCAAGTGATGAGGAAGGAAGCATGAATCAATCTGTGCCAAGTTTTTTTTATGTTAACTTTTAAGGTCTATCAATCTCTAATGGTCAGAAAAGGTTACTCCACAAAATTCTAATCAGGGGGAAAAAAAAAAGCTTAAAAATAGAATTAAAAAAATGATCACCAGGTAACAGTTGCATATGGTTCAGATTAAATAATTTCTCAACACTATAAAATGTAATCTCAATTTCTTAAAACACATTAATCTATGCATTTTTTGTGGAAACCAACCTTTTCCTAAAAATATAAATAATTAAATACTATCAAGGAAATAATTAAAATTAATTTTCAAGTATTCAAATGTGTGACATCCTGGGTATGATGATAAATTACGTCTGGCAGCAAGGCCTCTGATTGGGAGGTTTTTAGGTGCGCAGAACCACCCCTTAATTGCTGTTGTTCTCAGGTTCACTCTGACCTGGGGTGGTAGCACCTGTTAGGGTGCCAGCTATGGGCAAATAGTTACCCCCACCCAAAATGGTGTCAAAACACTATGGAAGTATAAAAAGTTTTTACAGTAAATATACCAGCAATAGATTTTTGAGAAAAAAAAAAAAATTACCTGTAATACATTTTTGAAAAAATATATTACCAGCAAATCCTAAAAATTATGTCAGCATTATATTTATATATATATATATATATATATATATATATATATAAGAGGCACAGTGGAGTAATGGATAGCGGCTTGGATTGAGGAATCAGAGAGCCAAATTTGAATTCCAGTCAAATCCATTACATTCACTTACATGCTAATACCCTTGGGAAAGGTGTGAATACTCCTCTTCTCCCTCCAGCTATGGGTAAATAGCAAGACAGACTGGGTTCTATAGCCTTAGATGGCAACTGGTCTAGGAGAAGGACAACTCTGAATTCAAAACCTGCGGAGGGTCGTTTGGGGACCCTGTGGCACATAGTGCACAAAGTCTCTGTATTCGGCCCTTCAAAAAGTGTGGATGGTTCTGCACAAAACCTTCACCGCTATAATCAAATTTCATGTGCTGGTGTTGGGCTGTCAGTTTCCTAGGATTCAATGGAAGAGTCAAGAGTGTGTGTGTGTGTGTATATATATATATATATATATATATATATATATAATTTTATTCTTTTTTGTATGTGTATATATTTCAGAAAAAATTGAAAGCAACTTTATCTGGAGATTTGGGTGTAGTTTTATATTCATGATTAAAATAATAAAACCAGTCATTTCCAAACTTATAAAATTTTTCAATAAAAAAATCATGCAGTAACTTTATTAAGAAACTGTATTTGATAAGATTAAAAAAATAATTGCATTTTTAACAAACAATTATTCATTAAAAAAGTATTATAGCTAATGCAATTTAAACAAGGTTGAGACATTTAATTCAACACTTTTATTTATTAACAGCTGCTTTATAGCTTAACTTGACAACCTAGTCATTAACAACTTTATAACTTCAAGACTTAATGTATTTTTTTTATGTAACTTCTTGTTCTATTCATTAGTTACTGAACTAATGTAACATCAAGCTTAACACCTTTTAGGACTTAATAGAAAATGAATAAGATTGTATTTTTACTGCTTTTTATAGTATTGCACAAGAGATAAGTGTGTTCATGTTCCTATCTAAATAAGACAAACTATTTGAAAGAGTTGAATATTATATATTTTACTACACCCACCTAAAGAGAGAGTTTAACTGAAAATAATCTCTACAGAATAAGCACGAGGAATTTATTTTTATTCATATCAGAGAATCAGTGAAGTTTCTGATCTGAGTTGGTAAAAAAAGATTCAGATTCAGAAATTTTCAGTCACGATAGAGAGAAACTGAAACATAAATATGGCAAGCATAAATCTCTCAACCAAGCCCTGAAAATGACAAGGAATCAGAAATCAAGATATTCACTCCATGAGGAGGTAGAAATTAGAATGAACTCTTGAATTATTTATCATTATCCATGTATTTTTGTATTTGCTGTCATATAATCTGTTTCCCAATTTACATTTAATGTCTACACAGTATCATAGAGTGAAGCTAGTTCCAAGTATTGGCAACTGGGTAAACACAAGCTTACCAAATAACTTAAATTTACATACAAGATCCAGGGGATATTCTTTGGAAAGAAAAAGAGGAGTCTTATATATCATCACATATACTAAACAAACTTTATACATTAAGAATTGGACAAAGTCCGACAATTTATTAAAGACATTTTTATGTTTAACATTCTTTTTATTCTGTCAAAGGACGAATATTTTCTATGAAAATTTCTCGGACATTCAGGCCAGTAAATGTTACTTAATACTGTTTATTATAAACAGAGGATTTACTTAAATACTTGTATCTATAAAAAGAATGTTAAACATAAAAATGTCTTTAATAAACAAACTTTGTTTATGATTTGACTAAAGCTTGCGACTGAGCAAGAAGTTAAAAAAGTATATGCAATAAATGAAAAGTTTCATTTGATCAATTAATTTTGTATATGGCACCCAAAGTTTAATGTATTGCATACATGGTTTTCAACTACTTCTCTTAACAAGAGGATAGAAGAAAGAACACCTAGAATTTCAGCTGTTAAGACATGCTACCCTCAATATATTTTTTTTATATATATGACCAAAGATTTTTACTTAAGTATCATGACCCCCCCCCAAAAAAAAAACAAAACGAAAAAACAACTGGTATACTAAATCCTATATCTAACAAAGTATATGATTGACTGCTAAAAGTTTGTTTTTTTTCTTTTTTCTTTGCTAAGATTTGAAATTCATTTATTTTTCCTAAGGTATATTTCCAGTGATGAGAATCACTTTAAATAAAATTTCACATCTCTATGTAATTAGCTCTTATCCTAACAGTTGACATTATATATATGATGATGGACTCTACCATCGATTTCAATGTATGAGAATCAGACAATCTCATTCAGTTTTTATGTTTGTGTTGTATGCGACACTTCAGTCCCGCTAGTGACAAGTCCGCATATTGTCCAACAGCGAAGATCTTGGGGCATAGCCACAGGAATATTTGCTGACACTTTTCACCTTTGGCTTTTGTCTCTTAGCCAGTCAATATGACTGATTTCAAAATTTCTGCTCGAAGTTAGTATGAAGCACATTGACAGCTGTCTTTATATTTGAGTCATGGCTGTCCAATAATCCTTTGTTTACTGTCAAGCTGGCTATACAGGAGGACCTTAGATATTCTGTCATCACTCATCCTTGCAATGTGACCAGCCCAGTGAAGCTGCAACTACATCAGAAAAGTCTCAATTCCACCAATACTGCATTTTGTGAGAAGATTATATATATATATATATATAATGTATGGATTATATAGTTTTACACTATAATTTTTGTTTGTAGAAAATGCCATTGTAAAATACAACAGCTAGAGCTACAATAATAACTATATGAATATGAACCAAGACATTTTTTAATATTACATTGTGAGTAACATGATGATAATTGATGTTAGCAAGTATAAAAGAGGGAATGTTCTTCTGGATAATCACCTCTAATTCCCTATAAAACCAAAAGCAGCATTTAAATAATAATAATAATATTGACCTGAAAGTACAGGCAGATCTTGCCAGATACAAAAGATGAGAAAGAAATCAATTGAAAAATCTAAAAACAAATGGCAAAGCTTTCAACATTTCTTAAAGCGCAATCAATATTTCCTAAGAACATTTTTTTTGGGGGGGGGGTTCCTTTACTCACATGTTTCCTTATCCTACAAATCTTGCTACCACTTATTTTACTGCTGTTGCTTGATTTCCCTGTAACCCAAGAAATAGGAAGCAATTATTGATTTCAGAAAGTGTTTCAGGATTATGCAGACAGAAGCTTGTAAATACATAACTAAATCTACAAGAATTTATATTTTTCTATGGCTCATTGCAAAGATATATATTTTTATTTTTAATCATTTCACCCCAAGCAAAGTGGAAATGCCACTGTTATATAGGGGGGATACAGAGAGTGAAGATGGGAGAAAAGACTGGGTAAGGGGAACTGAGGAGAGGATAAAAGCTGAACAGGGTTCAAGAAGATAGAAGATGGCAATTGATGTTGCAAATGGAAGAGAGTTTCACAGGTGGGAAGTATGAGAAAAGAAACTATTGGAGTAGAAGTAACGGTTACATTTAACTAATTCAATAGTAAAAGAGTTGGTACCTGGATGCCAGTCTAGTAGCACACTTAAACTCACATGAACCGGGCACTAGGGAAAAAGCTTGTCAGAGCAGTTGCCATGAAAATATTTGTAGAAAAGACAGAGGGAAGCCAAATCATGTCAGTGAGAAAGTGACTGAAGTTGAGATACCAAGTCAGGATCAATTACAATGCTTCATTGGATTTTGTCAAGAACCTCAAAATGAGTAACAAGAGCACCAGACTAGATATGGCAACAGTATTCAATGCACAGGCAAATGGTAGGTTTGTAAATGTGCAAGATGGACTCTGATAAGAAAAACCTTCTGACCCAACTTTCCTTGCAGTAGATACAGCTATTGATTTGATGTAGTCATTTCACTTCATCAGTTGAAAAAATGAGGCCAAGAAGCTGCAGTGTGTTGCTTTCCATGAGTTTAATATCAGCCATTCTGGTGGTAGTCAGGAAAGATTCTTGATGGTGGCTGAATGAGAGCAGTTTCGTTTTGGAGGCATTAAAATTTATGAGGGAACAACATTTACAAACTGACACAGACATTTATATGCTAAAGGGATAATCTACAAACACTATGCAATTAATGCAAATACTTATGGCTAAGAGTAAGATGAGAATATGTGAACAGATTAACAAATACAAAATATGTATGTATGATATAAATATGAAAGTAATAGAACTTGCTAAATTCAAGATTAAAGTCTTGAAGCCAAAGTTACTGAAAGAAAAGATAAAAAATTAATTTCCTTTAATTAATAGAATCTGTACAAAGATACATCATATATTTCAGATCCTTTTTCTTTGTATTGCCCAAAACATGTGTATAAATAGATGCAATGACACTTGATCCTTTCAAACTTTGCAAGAAAACTTAAGTGGTATTTTTTTTTTACATAAAGAACTGAGGCAAGTATTTTCTGATGATTTTTTTGTAAATAAATATAACTCAATGAAATGTAAATCTTTTTACAGTTGAAAAGAGTTAAACTTTTTTATGTTTATTTGGAAAACCAAAAACCAAAATAACTTTAAAACAATGTAAGATGAAATGATTTTTTTTAAAGAAGAGATATTCATTATTGTAATGTTTTCAAGTTAACAATTACAAAATATAGAATTTATTTAGTATAGTGATTGCTTACTTTTTTTAAGGCTTATCAACCTTTTGCAGGTTATTTAAAGCCAGAAAATATATCTAGATTGTAAGAATTTTTTTTTGAGATATTAATGGTTTAGTGTTGCAAGTCTTATTAATTAACTAGCTTGGAAAGGAAGAGGTGAATTCATACCTTTCCCAAGGATATTTGCATAGCAAGCCCAGTGAGAACTGGGACTCTCTGATTAACAATTCTGAATCATTATCCATTACATCACCCAGACATCCAAGCTTATAGCACCTGATATTCCCAAGCGATCACTCGTCTACATATTGACCAGTTTTGATATTGTTTAACTTCAGTAATCGTACAAGAACTGGTGTTTCAATTTATTTAGCATAAATCATTTTTAGTTATAGAAGAAAAAAATTAAACAGAGAAAGAAAGAAAATATAAAGACAATTAAAGCCATAATATGTAATGTATTCTAGGAAGATTCTTTAAACCAATTTCATCCATTGTTATTCCAAGAAGAATTTGAATTTTAAAACACAATTACAAGTTTTATTCTTGATTTATTTTCCACCAAATACTATGCCATATGCTGACAGTAAATTGCAGACAAGTAAAAATTCCTTTCAGTCCAACATGACTGCTATCACTAGAAATATTTCTTTGGGAAACTGACAGAGATAAATAGAAAAAAATGTATAATAAAACTTTGTATGTTTTCTTTTAATGTTTGAACAGTTCACAAATAAAATTTAGGTAGGAAAACAATGAAAAACAGCTCAGTATAAAAATGATAAACTCTAACAGATAAAAGTTGGACACATTTTAACACACTGACTTCTATGTTGGATAGTTGGACCACAATCAGCCAACTATATTTTAGTCAGAGTTCATATGAAAAATGGCTACCAGTCTAATTATGCTTTATTTTGGTGATAAAAAATCAATTTTAATAAATTATAAAGAATATTACTTGTGTATGTCCTTGACATTCCCCCACTCCATTATATGACACATTTATGTATCATGCTTAAGAGGCAATATGCAACATGTGCTTTGCAATTTACTAAGCTTAGCTTTGGCCCAAGCCCACAAATACAAGGCATCCAGTGAGGACTGAACTCATTAAAAAGTAGTAATGGTCAAATAAACCAGCACACTAACCATACAAGTTCCTTAAATACTAAGCTTATCTTTGTCACAAGTATGGGGTACTCATAAAGACCCAAACTCTAGACTCAGTAGTAATTATCAATCAGACTAACTTGCTAACTATTACCTCACACTGAGGTACCCAGATGCACATGTGTTACATGGAAGTAAATGTGTTAGAAAACACTTTTCAACATTTGGAACAATGATTGCACTTGCTTTCTGAAATGATCTCTTCAGAAAGAGTCAGTTAAAAAAAGCAACACAACTAAAAGACAAAAAAAGATGATTTGAGTAAAAGGAAATAGAAAGATAAATAAACGTATCACTGGATTTATCTAATGAACTGTAATAATTCTCATGTTAGTTTTTAAAATCTTGTAAGGGATACAAACTGAGCAAGATTCTAAATTTGATTAAAACTTCATAGCAAATCTTGTATCATAAATACAGAAGTCTAATATGAATTAATTTTCTTTTTGTAGGTAAGAGCCAGTTTAGAGGATGTTCCAAGAAAACAACCCCAGATACTTTCATTCTATCCATTAAATATTTTCACAGCAGATATTCTCATGCTGAGGCAACCAGCATAGTGGGTAGGGTTCACAAGTAAGGACACATGTGTTACCATATTATATTTAATGAGGCCCCCTGAATAGTAATGGTAGTTGGCAGGTCATAAAAGTGCACCACTCTTGATGACAGTGTAAAATTCTTTTAAGCTGATGAGAAAAATGTACAAAGGCTATTTATAGGAAAATGGTTCCAGTCTAAAGAATAGATTTTAGAGGAGGTTCTTAAATGAATTATGATAAAAATAGACTGGGCTAAGTCCGTTGTAGATCAAGGCTGAGATAATGTTGTTGCATGTCATATGAGAGCACAAATTCTGAATTTAAATTTATAGATGTTGATAAAATGATGTAAAGTACAAAATGAATATTCTTATTCTGAAAGGCTTTCATAAATAGATGTCTATTTAAATGAGATGATTTAAATATGATTTTAGTAAAATGATGAATAATGATCTTAATAATAATAAGAGTAGATCAGTTGACCTATCATCCAGTTCACACTCCTCCCCAATCTTTTGAACAGGAGTAGAGTTTTATCCCTTGTTTCCTGTTTAGGATTGGGTTTCCGGTTCCTTCTAAAGTCTGCTTCAGCTCTATACTCCTAACACCTGTTCTTTCCTATGCTCATATAAGTCCACACAGTAACCCTCTACCTTAAATGGCTATTGGGTGAACATTAGTAAAAAAAAAACACGAAGAAGAAGAATCAATTGTGGACCAACATTTAACAATATTTTATAAAGATCTTGTTTTTGGCAAAGAGTTTAATGGTTGTTATTGATTAGTGTTTAATGTCATGGTTTCTAGAAGCCAAACTACTCACAATTGGTCCTTTTAAGTATAGTGATAGTAAAGGATGTAGACAGATGTGTGGGTGTGGAATGCAAAGCATCAAGAAATAAAAGAAACTCATGTCTGTTTATGAGTATATAAATAGGCACAAAATAGTCACAAAGAAAATATGCACAATTCCATTTATATTTCAGTAAATTGTTTCTTTTTGTTTTGTTTTTTTGTTAGCCACATGGCTACTGTATTAGATTAGAAAAAGTCAACTGAGAGGGAAATGTTTAACTAAAAAGTAAAAGTAGAATTAAAAGAAACAGAGTGGGAAATAGTCACAAAATACGGTCAATGATATAACCATAAGCCCAACATACAAACCTGAAAAGAAACTGAAGTTTGGCCTACTTGTAACATGTTACATCCAAGTACACAAACAACTTTTATCATTCTCTAAATTCTTATTAAATTCTGGTATTTCCAAGATAAGAAATCATTATTAAACACTGAACAATTTGAACAAGTTTCCTTATAAAAGTTATGCTTCAAATATTGTAACCTCTACTCTTTTTTAGGTTGTGACTGTTGTATTGGTTAATAATGAATGTCACATACTCTAGTTCAGTGGCAAAAGAGCAAAAGTGGTATCACAAAAGCAAACTGATGAAGATGAATCAAGATCTTTTCTAACATGAACAGAGAAATGTGAGTATTGTAACCCTATAAAGAGTTCATTTTTAAATTCTCAAAAGGTTACTGAATATGACAGACATTTGAAGACAACCAAAGGGTACAATAGTTAAAACATGATCATAATACCCAAGACAAGAACACAAATATTTTCATGTATAATACTTCTCAGCTTGTGAGAGTAACTTGTAAAACTGAAAAATATTTAATAATTTTGTAAGTTATACATGTCAACAAAGATAGTTGAATGTAAATCAATGGTACCTTCTATGAAATATAATCTCTTTGCATAAAAAATCCTTCTTGAGCACTTACTGTCTGCATTCTATGGTTAAGTTTGTTTCAAATATGAATTCCTGAATATAGTGAGTTTGATCCTCACTAGGTGTTTCACTAGTGTAGCCTTGTGTTAAAATAACCTCAGCTTAGTAAATAACTAAAACACAAAAATTGTTTGATCAGAATTACTTTTAGAAAAAAAGAAACTGGATTCAAGTTGGATTCATATATTTTTAAATACAGGCTATAAAAACCTAATGTAAGAGCATTATAAATAGAAAAAAATATTACTGAAAAATATTCTTAACTTTTAAATGCTTTCTGGAGGTATTTATTTTATAAGCAGCTTTTGTACATGGGTTAAATAGAAAGCAATGGGAAAGCATTTAATATATTTGTTACTTCATTTCATTCATTTATTCATGAGTGTTTTGAATGGATTATACATAAAGAATGTACAATGACTTATTTAATACAAAGGATGACTACACACAATGCTGAAAAGCATGAAAGTATCTATAATTTCAGATCAGAGATAAAGACAAAATATATAAAGGAGTTTAAGCAGTATCACTCATGCTGCTATGAATGAACATATATAAAAAATATATAGCATTCTGACTGTTAAAGATGTTTAAGCATGCCTCAAGCAAAATGATTCATTTAGAAATTAGGAGATAAAATAATTTAGAAACTTTCAATAATTTAAAACTGAACCAATCAGATTCTTTTTAAGATTGACAATTTATCACAATCTTGGCTGTATTTCTATATTTAAGTGAAAATCAATATCTGGTTGAAATTTTAATCACTTAAATTAATAATTTGTCAAACAGAAATATACAAATAAATATATATCTATAAATGTCTATACATATCTGCTGCATTATAATAAGTGAATAATTTTATAAAGAAAACATTTTTCAAGGATAACTGAAACAAATGATACAAAAATACATAGTAACTCTAATGGGATTGGTTTAGCTAATAGTTAATTAGCATAAAGAGAGCTATAACTATAGCTCATGGGTCACTTTGAGTCAGTGTATGTAGAACATCTACGCTACTGAGTTTGATCATCATGACCAAATGGCATCCCCTGACGGAGCACTGTTGAATACAGAAAAACCTGAAAACAAAGATTTGGATAAAATGCTTTGAGGCATGTTCCAGAATAAAGATGTTACAAGATAACCAAACATGTTACAAGATAACCAAACACCTGGAGGACAGAAAGAATCATGGATCTATTTTGGGCCACTGCGGGATGCAAAGCCATTAGGCAGATTTTGTTAATGACTTACCTGGCTTAAATTGAAAACTTGACATTTAAGAAAGTCAAAGAAATAATATTGAGAAATATTCAAGTGGTCATAGTTGAATGAACCAAATTCTTAGCATTGAAACAAGAATTTAGGCAGCCTATAAAGAAATATCTGAGAAAGTTAAGAGCTAGCCAAAATTACAAGGAAGTACTAAGTGAAGCTAGTTCAAATGACTATGAACAAGAAAGCAGGGCAGAGGAATCAATGGATGACCAAAGTTCTTCGGAAGACTCGGAGTACAAAATATGGGACACTGAGAATAAAAGAACTAAGTTTCAACAGTAACATTAATTAAATTATTTCTCTTAAGAGTCAATTTTGGCAAGGAGAGGATTTCAAACTTCCTTGGATACAATTCAAACTGTGTGAGTTTATTGATTACAGATATGATGCTAAAGCATTAATACCTAAATAGATATTGTTGCATTAAATATTTTTACACTGAAAAAAATAGTAGACATTTTATATTTTCTAACCAACCAGAATCAAGACTGAAAAGTATACTTTTACTTGAATCTTTAATTGTTTAATGAATTTTTATACAAAATATTAACAGAAATAATAAACCTGTTTTGAATAGAAAGTAAGCTGAATACTGTATGTAGGCACATCAATAAGTCCATATCCTAATGATGAAAAAAAAAAAAATTTATATAACATTTATTTTTTAATAATCTTCCTTGACAATGCACTTAATTTAGTCGTGATACAGAAATCAATCATTACACAGTGAAATTTTCAGATCAAAATTTACCTAACGCATCAAGGTACTGGCTTATCAATCTGTGCTTATATTTAATTGTTATACATCTCTAACTTATTATAGCTTCAGTAACATCAACAGTAGACTTAGTGTGAAACAAGATCACAATAATAGGGTACCAAGTAAGGACTGAAATTCTCATCAATGCTCTTCAATATTAGCACTGCTCTTTGGTCAGCAGTTTATGTATGTATTTAACTACTAGAGAAAATAGAATTCCATTCCAATCATTAAACAGCTTCTCAGCCAATCCCAAAGGAAAAACACAGCTGGATAAGCAAAAAACAACTATGAATGTTTGATGAAATAATAAAGTATAATGTAAATATTGGAAGGAAATAGAAAACTGATTAAAAATAAGCCAATTATGAAATTGGAGATTTAATAGATATTTATAATCAACACGAGATGAAGATTAGGTACTGGTGTAATTCTATAAATCATCTGGATAAGTATCTTCATTCTTATTATTTTTGATTACACCATTGTGGGCCATAATCACATGCCAGCTTTGGGTATAGTCCAGTATTTTGTGGAATAATGAAAATACTTAATTTTAAAACTTCAGACAGTATTTATCTAAAAATAATGTAGATATAGCCATGTATATGGCAGAATAAAGTAACTAGTTATCATTTAGCAATAGAAAACACAGTAACACAAACACATTGGTCTGAATTGAGCGGATCAGATTGAAGCCATAATATGAGAAGGCATTGAGATTAAGAATAAAAATAATTGCCATAGAAAAGCATTTTATGGGAGTCAAATGAAATGAAAAAGAACCAAGTTGGACTAACAAAAGTCTTCCTATAATTTTAATATAAATGGACTATCATAGTCAATGAGATAATTAAAAATAACTCAATGTCAACTTGGACAATAAATTCTAGCAAATTATCAAGTACTTTATGCCGTGAATAAGAAAATAAAACAATATGCTCTTTCTGTATATCTTTATATATCTCTAGCTTTATAAACAGAAATAAAGTAATATACCAGAGATAAAGATCACAATATATTTGAGAAACAATGTTTAGGTAATAAATAGAATATTTACAAATATATTATTATAATTATATATTATACTATGATACTTATATAAAGTTTACTTGTGTAATTATGTGATGAATTCAGATTACACAAATATCTATTATCTATTTTAATTATTCAAAATAGAATGTTGAGATCTTAAAAAAAATCTAAATTATGAAAATAACTTAAAATAAATAATTTAAGACTGTAGCTAAACCAAAAAAAATTTAAGTAACCAAATAAAAAAAAAAAGAAACTATAGTGAAAAGAAAGAGAATCAATGGAAAATGAAATTGTCACATTTTTGAGAGAATCTTATTAATCCAGTATGAGAGAGAGGTATAAGAACATTCAAGAGTTTCAAGAGAGACTTTGGAGGTTTTCATGTTAATAATAAGACAAGATAATTCATGCCAGTTTTTGAAGGCTTAACAGGATCACCATTAACAGCAGTAATGGCAAATGTCCATAAGAAATTTTAGGAAATTGCAACAGGAATCTAATCACTAAAGCCAATGATGTTACTTAAATATGTGAATGACACCTTCATATTCTGGCTCTACTTGGAAGATTTGTGATTACTGCATGAACATGTGAATGCAAGACAAAAAGAGTACAAAAAAGACTTCATAGACTTACAATGTTATTTGTTTGGCCTATTTGAATTATGATATGTCCTGGAAAGGGATATATTTGTTCGAAAGCAGCAAAGTGGTTTTGGACTACTGTAACCGAGTAGGACAATCTAGCAGGTAACCGTAATGGACTGGTCCTCATTGTAGTCGTAGGCAATAGGCAAAGACTATAGGTATAGCCAATAGGCATCCTCCACATCAGTCTGTATTTATGGCTGACACCAGCCAACCATATTACTATGAGGGGGAACCCAGGTGTATGCATATTCATTACATCACCTCTACCTGAGCTAAATTTTCCCGTAAAATTTAGCTTCAATATTTTCTCTTTTTAGGGCCTGGACTTAATCGATTGATTTTTTTCCTAAGTCTTTTTTGCCTCAACCCTCCTTGCAGTGGTGGCATTTGACACACTGGTACCTCGAGCCTTGAGGTCGGGGATACCTCCATTGGCGAATGTTGACTTACTGGAATGGGAATTTCAAATGCATCATACAGGACTTCCATTGGAATCTCTTCGGTATTTTCCATGACCTCTGTAGTGTGTTTGGGTCTCAATTGATTCCAATGTGTTTTGCACCGAAATTTTTCCCCTTTTATGTCATATATGACCTGTCCAATTCTTTTGGTTATCATTCCTTCTTCCCAATACATTTTTCCAGCCCTAAAGTTCTTGAAAAAAACTTTGTCACCTGGCTTATACGCTTTAGTCATCTGGTTTATTTTTTTAGCAGTTTTCTCCACCGGACTAGGCAACAGCCTGTTGAACAAAGAGCGTATTTTTCTCGCAAACATTAACTCTGCTGGTGATAACCCTGACATCGTATTCGGGCTTAGCGGGATTCTATATACTGCCAAAAATTTCTGAATACTTCTTTCATTCGTGTCCACGCCTTGGTTTTTCTTCATCGCTTGTTTAAAGCTGTCCACAAATTTTTCCGCCTGTCCATTCGATCTTGGATGATATACTGACGTTGTCACATGATCAATGGACAATGATCTACAGAATCCCTTGAATTCTCTTCCTGTAAACTGCATTCCGTTGTCGCTGACTAAAGTTTTAGGGAGTCCAAAATGACTAAAAATTTCAATAAGTGTGTTTATTGTATTTGTTGCAGTCGGATGTCTGCACTTAACAATTTCTGCCCACTTAGTGAAACTGTCCACAATGATCAGGTAATAAGATCCATTTATGGGCCCTGCATAGTCGATATGCAATCGAGTTCATGGGACATCTATCTTTGGCCATGGTTGAATCTTTACCAGTGGATCCCTTGCTGCCAGTTGACATCCTCTGCACTGTTTCACCAAATTTTCTATGTCTTGGTCCATCCTCGGCCAATAAGTATAGCCTCTCATTAGAGATTTCATTCTCGAAATCCCTGGATGGCCCGTGTGAAATTCTTTCAGAATTTTCTTTTGCAGAGTAACTGGCATTACAACTCTATCTGCGTATAGTAATACCTGCTCGCAGATTGAAAAAGGTGACACACTAATTCCTTTTTTAGTTTTCTCGTTCAACCAGACTTGCTTTTTCATTTTTTTAATGAAATCATCATTCACCGCTGCTTTTTTCACATCTTCTAGTGTAACCAGTAGTTCTCTAATAGTGTTGCATAACAGACCCAACAATTTACTTTTGTCTCTTAGCACCGCTATTACTGTTTCTTCCAGTGGTTCCATATATTTAGGTATCAACCTTGATAACCCATCGGCGTGACCTAGCTTCTTTGAAAGCACATAGTCTATTTTGAAATTATAATTCAACAGAATTACACCCCAATGTTGTAGTCGATTTGCCGTGTGAGATTTTGAACCAAATTTTGTTAACAGTGGTTTGTGGTCTGTTTGCAGAATAAATTCTCTTCTGTATAGAAAACTGTGAAATTTTTTTACAGCATAGATTATTGCAAAACTCTCTTTTTCGATTTGACTGTAACTTTGTTCCATGGGCAGTAATGTTCCCGAGGCATGTGCTACTGGCTTTGTAGATCCGTCCTCAAATTTATGAAGCAATACCGTACATAGTCCATCATTACCGGCATCTGCTGCTACAATGATTTTCCTCTTCGGGTTGAAATACGCTAACGATAGGTCCGCTAATAGACAGCTTTTTATTTTTTTAAAAGCCTGTTCGCATTCTTTCGACCATATCCACTTTGTGCCCTTTTTCACCAAATTATTTAAAGGAGCTCTCATAACATACATTTTTGGGATATAAATACTATAGTAACTTACTAATCCCAAGAACGCCTGAAGTTTAGCCACATTATCAGGTGCTGGCATATTTTTTATAGCCTCAGCCCTTTCTGGATCCGGTTTTCTTCCTTTACTGTCAATGATCTGCTCTAAATATTTTATCTTCTTTAAGAAGAACTCGTATTTTTCAGCACTCAGCTTGAACCTGTAATCCTCAATTCTCTGAAATACCACTCTAATATGCATTTTGTGTTGGGCCTTGTTTTCACTTTTAATCAAAATATCATCTAAATATGCTATTGCATACTCCATCCCAGCCAACATTGTGTCTATTATTTGCTGGAATAGGCTTGGAGCTACCTTCAAACCAAAAGGAAGACGATTTAGTTTAAAAATCCCTTTATGTGTGTTTATTGTCAGGTACTTCGAACATTCTTCACTGACTTTAACCAAGCCTCCGACAAGTCCAACTTTGAAAACACTCTACCTCCATTTAATTTAGTGAATATATCCTCCGGAGATGGTAGATGGTGTGCATGGTCTTTCACACAATCATTTAAGCCTCTCGAAAAGTCAGCACACACTCTGATTTTTCGGTTTTTCTTTTTTATATATATGGTTGGAGATGCCCAATCCGAGTAATTGACTTTTGAAATTACGCCAATTTCCTCCAACCTTTCTAATTCCTCATTTATTGTGTCTAGTGCAGAAAATGGTACTTTTCTCTTTGGTTTAAAGATTGATTTAACATTTTCTTTCAATTTGAAGTTGACTTCTGTTTTTGTGCACAGACCTAGTCCTTCTGAAAAGATGTGAGGGAATTCGCCTTTCAAATCTGTAATAAATCTTTCTGTTTGCTTTGTCTTATAGTTCTCTATGACATTAACTTTGTTACAGAAAGAATTTACTGGTAATTCCTATAAATTAAACAATACGATCCAGTCTAAACCAAAGAGGTTTACTGAACCAGGGAGTACATACACTTTCAATTTGTGAATTTTTCCCATGAACAAAATGTTACATTTTAATTCACCTTTAAACTTAAGTCTTTTTCCTGACACTCCCCTGGCAATTTTGTCTGTGTTAGTCAACAGCGGGTAACTGATATTTTTTCCATGTTTGCTCATTTATTACCGAGATATCACTTCCTGAATCGAGTAATAATTTTATGGTCTACTCATTTATTTTTACATTGAAGTATTTTCTTCTTTGACCCTCCTCAATTTCGTTTTTAGACAAAACTACGTTCACCTTTGTTTGAGACTTTGCTTTTACTTTTCTCTGTTTTGCCTGACAATGGGAACTTCTATGGCCTACACACCCACAATTAAAACATATTTTATCCCTAAAGAAACAATCCTTCTTTAAATGCTGTCCTTCACACGAACTGCATATAATTTTTCTTTCTTTATTTTGTATCCACTTCTGTTGTCTTACAGTTTGTACTTGTGAAATGCTCTTCTCCTCAATCTGAGCATTATCTTTTTTTACATTTATAAGTCGCTGACATTCTTCCGTTATTTTTTGTAGCATAATCTTCATATCCTGTTCCATAATAGTGAGGATTCTTGATCTAATTTCTTTGTCCTTCGGTGTTGTTAGACCCTGCACAAAAATTAGACACTTGAACACGTCACTTGACAATTCCTTTAATTTAAACACTGTATGTTAACCATACCTGCATACGTGACAAAATCATCCTCTAGTTTTATGATATTTAGACACTTGTATTGTGCATGAAACAGACTATCTCTTTCATCGAAAATTTTCAACAAAATTTCTACTGTTTTGCTGAATGTAATTTCTTCTGGCTTCTTTGGGAGGATTAAATTCACATATTTTGTATTTTCTTCTGTTCCTAACTTCTGCAACAATAGAGTGATTTTTTTCCTCGTCGGACCATTGTTCACATCTTTTGTAAATATTGTTTCAAACCTACGAAAATAAGCTGGAAACGTTGAACCACTGTGAGGGTCATATTCAGAGAGTGAATTTGAAATTCCTTCAGCAGAAAAAAATCTAGAACCCAGTTCTTTTGTTGTCCTAGATAATACGTCTTCCCAAAGTGCTTTATTGTCTTTTGCCTGTTGCTTGAATAACTTTTCAAACCTTTCTTGTTGCTGAATAAATTGTTGTTGTTGTTGGAATTGTTGCTGTAAAGTAACTTGTAGCACCTTAGTTAATTCCGCAATTTGTTTCATTCTGCCACAAGAAAAAATTTTGCTCCAATTTATGTAGAAAATAAAATTTTTTATGTCCAAACAAGAGGGGGGAGCAATTTCTTACTTTCTGTAAGCGTTGTACAAGTTTTTCTTTTTCTAACGTTCCTCGTTAATAAGCATTAAAACAAAAATGAGGGGAAAATTACTTACTTTCTGTAAGCGTCGAACAAGTCTTTCTAATGTACTTCGTTAGTAAATGTTGTCAACTGTATTTTTTTTTCTTTTGTTTTAACTTGTAAGGTCGTTTCGAATCTCGTCACCAACTGATATGTCACGGAAAGGGATTTATTTGTTTGAAAGTAGCAAAGTGGTTTTGGACTACTGTAACCGAGTAGGACAATCTAGCAGGTAACCATAATGAACTGCTCCTCGTTGTAGTGGTAATCAATAGGCGTAGACAATAGGTGAAGACTATAGGTGTGTCCAATTGGCGTCCTCCACATCAGTCTGTATTTATGGCTGACACCAGCCAATCATATTACTGTGAGGGGGAACCCAGGTGTATGCATATTCATTACATCAAATTACAAAAAGAATGTTTTTGGCTTTCACAGTATGGCTGCTTAATATTTGACTCAAAAAAGGAGAAATGATCATGGAATAAAGTTTCCATTCAATTCATATAAAAATTACTGTAGCATAGAAGTATAATTAAAAAAGGTAACTTCTGAAGAGGTACATGCAAATAAGATCTTTGTTGAGAGATATATTGAATCTATTAGTGAATTAAAGAGCAAGACAGAAGAAATGACTTTGAAGTGAGTTTTCCTTTTATTAGCATTCAATTTTCTAACATAATAAAACAACTTTTTCCTCAAACTCAGTTTCACAAACCTTATACCTGGGGAAAAACAGTCTTGTTATAATCCATGCTTACAAATATTTATTCAATAGCTGAGAAGTAAATACTGAAACTGATTCTGTCTTAATACAATAATCATGGATAATTAAGTAAGCATTTCAGATTGAAGTTAGAATACAAAATATTTTTTATTCTTTAATTAACCTTAATGTTTAGTTTTGAAGCCCACAATAAAAAAGAAAAAACTATTTTAATGGAAATAATGAAAAATGTTCCAAGGCAAAAGAAAAAGAATATCTAATAATGGATACACAAAAATAGGAAAATCAAAAAATATTTTAAGCATGTGGAGGAAAATGTCTGGTATGTCTCACTTTGGTTTTCTTTATGATTTGGTCTAAACCTGGATTAGTTTATACATGAGCACAGTCCAAGACTATCAAAATGAAAAAATAGAGGAATCTGTGGGACTATGTTCAATATTTATAAAAAAAAGAAATATTTATGCAGTGGGTTATGAGATTTTTTTTTATTTCTATTTGCATGCATAAAGAGTTCCTTCAAAGAAGAGATGAGAATAAAATGGGAATAGTAAAAAGAACATTTGCTTTGGTGACTGTGTAAGAAATAAGCTCTATAGATATGATAGGTACAAAAACTTGAGCATGATTGGAATCAACAGATTCACACACACACAATAAATAAATAAATAAAAGAACATGATTTTTCAATGCAAAATGTAGCTGATGATGTTGACTGTTGTTATAAGTAAACATAAACAAAATGTCCCTGACTATCTAAATAATCAGTATTGGGTGAGTGAGCTTTTTTTGATAAAATTAATAAGGAGGCTGGGGGACCAGGTAGGTTGGGAGAGGGGGAGCAACATGCAGCAACACACCATGCCACCAAAACAGTGAGATTCAGTTAAAGTGAAACAAGCAGAGTTTAGAAAATATTTAGCAACCATTCCAGAAAGAAAAAAAATTCAAGATGGTATTTTTGTTATCATTGGTTGTTGGAGGATTATTCTAGATACATACATCCGGGTCATAATCGACCACGTGCAAGCTAGCCTCGTCGAAGCAGCAACCATAGGGAAGGGGACTGTCCGGAGTAAGGCCACTGTCAGTATGTGACCAGGACAGTCCTTCCAGGGAGTCCTGGGACAGACCAAGTGATGAGTCCTCAATCTCTGTGAAGTTGTGCACTTGCTCCACCCAAGAGTCACCCATGGCAGGTGGAAAGTCCTGTGCATCATGATATTCTAACTCATCTGTTTCTTTTTCATCTTTATCAAACTGACAGAAAAAAAATTGAAAGAGAAGGAAAAAAAAAATAATGATGAAATAAATAAAAATTTGGTAAAGAGTTGGGAAAAAAAGGTAGATGACCAACAGATTTGATAAACTTGAGGATAAACTAATATATATATATATATATATATACACACACAAAAAAATGAAAAAATATTTAATATGAGAATAGTCAGAAATGTTTTTATGTTTATTATTAAAAATTTGTCTATATCTGGTTTTGTGAACCTGAAAAAAAATGCGACACACACACACTTAAAAAATAAAATAAAATGAAATGAATGACAATAATAATGTTTATAATAATAATATCATGGAAAAAATTTATAAAAACTTTATTGAAAACATAAATGAATAAAAAAAAAGCTCTAAATATAAAGAATCTTACAATAAAAATAATGCATACATAAATCAAAGTAGCAAACTATAATTTTTGAAGCTATATTAATATATAATATTAATCTGTCCAATGATTGCCATGACAATGAAAGAAGTATACAATCAGGTAAATATATATATATATATATATATATATATATATATATATACACAAAAACTATAAATGCTGAATAAAGAGCTATCAACTATTTTTAAGTAAAAAAAAAAGCCAGAAGATAACAATATGATTGTAAAGATTTGAAGAAAATCTTTTCAATATTAAACATTAAAAGATATGTAACCAAACTAATGAAAAATTTCAAGAACTTAGATTTTACCTTTATGCAAGAATTATCAGCTGATTTCCATATAAAAATTGAATTTTCTTTTTTTAATCTGTTTCAAATCAGATAGCAAACACTTAAAATATATTCATGTTTATAAAACCATAGTGGCGGGGGGGAAAAACAGCATTTGTATAATATTGTGAATACCATAATCTTTTAATATTAAGGATGTTGGCAGGTGGATGAAATGGCAGGGTATGGGAAGAATGAAAGAGATGAGAAGTATTTTAAACTCTACAAATCAAATATATTACCCAAGTTACAGATATTCTGCATGGTAATTTTCATCTCTATCAAGATTAACTAAAAGTAACTTTCTTATCATCACGGGATTTATATTGATTTTCACACAAATGCAAATTGAAAATTCAGTAAAATATCAAAGATAAAAATTATGAGTTTGAAACCCTAGAGTTTACCTCAGTGGAAAGAGTTATATAAAAATAATTTTAAAAATATTTTTGCAGATAAAAATAATTGATATATTGTGAGTTGTTATCTTATATGAATTGCACACCACACTACTAAGATTTAAAATGCTTTATGTAAAGGGTACATTTTAGTTGATTATTAATGTGAATAACCCAGTTTTCAATGCAACCAAAATGATTTATATGTTGACACACTGCAATTTGTTTTAACTTCATTTTATAGTATACTAGTTTAGCCAACAAAAATAAAATAAAAATCATTTTTATTAAATTAGGAAATGAAGGAAAATAGAGAAAATAGGGAAAAAAAAGGAAAAGAAAAAAAGAAGAAAAAAAAGAAAATGAGAAGAAAAAGGAAAAAGAAAAAAATGGCAATATTTAAGAAATAACCAACTGGATTTTTTCTTTAATCATTTCACCTCAAGCAAGGCAATAATGCCACTAAGATGCAAGGGGCTACTGGGAGTGAAAGAGAATGAGAAATCTTTAGAAGGAACTGGAAACCCAATCCCAAACAGGAAACAAGTGATAAACCTCTGCTCCTGTTCAAAAGACCAGAGAGGAGTGTAATTGGTTATATTTTCTGCATGAGTATCTAGGATTTTATCTGTAAAATTAACACTGTTGTCGCATGGAAGAAATAATTGTTTTTTGAAAATTAGTAAAAGTAAAAATATCAAAGAAAGCTAACACAATACAAAAGATAAAAATCAATGTATAGCAACTAGTCCTCACTACTAAGATATTCTTTTGTTATGCTAACAGAAGGTAGGTTTACTTATTGGTCACCATTTAGCATAACAACAAATATCTCATTAGTAAGTAAAGGAGGTCAGGCTATATGACATAAATATATAATACCACATCAGGTTTTATATAACAGATACCCTGAGCTGGAAATTTTGGCAATCCTAATTTCCAGTCATTAAAATGTACTGCTATCGAATTCCAAAAGGTACAATAGAACCCAATCACAGTCATTAATTCTCGTCTGAACAGACTTTGGCAAACTATCAAGCAAGGTTAAAAAAAAAAAAAAAAGGGTCTTTCAAGCCAGTATAGACTTAATAAAAAGAATACCATTCACAGATGCAATTAAGTAAGCTTTCACTTCAATAACAATTTTTCAAATCTTAAGCCCAATATGTTATGAAAGCTTTGTTACTTGCTGACATTTTAAAATTTTCTCATAAAAAGAAAAAGTTAAATGAAATCAATAATTCTCTTGAGATTTACATTTGCTAAACATTACTCAGAATCATGATTAATATAGACAAAGTGCCTTTCAGTTTTCAAAGATATCTGATGACCATTTAAAAAAATCAAAGCCAATTCTCAACTTAGAGTAGTTCTTGTATGTTTCATTCTATACATATTCATGAATGAACCTGATGAAATAAGTTCAATTACAATTAAGAATTATGAGACATTGATTCTTTTCTATAACTGAGAAATGATTCAACAATATCCATTTGATTTTCCACTGATATAAACATTGAGCTGTTTGAAATATAAACATTACTCAAAAGTGGCCAAGAGATTAAATTCTCTTGAGTGACTACCCAAGTGACTTTCTTACTCCTTGAGTAAGATCAAATATCAATTTTGAGATTTAGATCAAGTGATATTACATTGCAATGTAATAAAATATATAATAATAAAATAAAAGTGAAACATGTTAGATTAATAAATGTTTCTTATTTGTTCTTTATCTTAGCATTGTGATGTAAGTAAAATTATTTCATTACACTTTAAAAGATTTTATTTGCCTCCTCGTGAGGGTAAATATAACATTATAGGTTTAAAAGATCAACACGTGTGTGAGAAAAGGGAAAAAGCTGTCCAGTCTTTGCAGTTGATACTGAACAGTTTATAGAAATGGGGAGGGGATGCCCCAGAATTGGAATTTCCAGAGACCAGGCTTAATTAATTTGTGCAGTGTTTCATTTGAAGATGAGACAATGTTGATCCCACCCATAAGGCCAGGAGCTCAAATGATGTCCATTTTTCCAAGTATATAACATAAATGAGCAACCAAATAATATTTATACACTTTGAATCACCTTGTAAATCAGATCTTGAACAGTTTATATATTTATTGACTGAAACTAGGTGTGGGGGATCCATGCCAAATTGGTAGCATAGATAGAACACTATAGAAAAACATGATCCTCATTAAACATCTTTCATTTGTACATCATCATAAAACTAGATTCATTTGTTGCAATAAGAAATCACAGATTGATCCAAATCTGCTACCACTTGTTTTGTGATAGGCATACAACCAAACTCAAGAAGAGCTAATTATAGAAACAGGTAGAAACTAGATACAAAAACTAGCAAGGAAAGGAGATAAGAAAGATATAACATTACAGTGGAAAGAGGTGCAAAACATAAGAGTGGGAATGCTTTACATGATAAGCTATGAAATCAAAATTTTTATGAATACAAAAATAATGTAGATTTAGTATCTATCTATATTTCTGAGATGAGGGATTATGTACACTATTTACATTATTTGTATGCTCCAGTCTTCGTCAGGTGGTTGGAATGTTGAACTGAACCCTTTATTTCGCTCACTGGGGTAGACTGTTCTTGATCCACGTGCCATGTTTAATGGATGTGAGTTGTCAGTAATCTTCTGTTAATTCCCTTCTCCAAGTTCTCCACTGCCTTAACTGGGTATTGTACTCAGACTCTTTGGGTCCTCTCATTGGATCTAACTAACATTTTTATCTACTGTGCCATGTGTCCTTGAGGACATCTGTGTATGAATTTCTGGGTATTATAAACCTAATGTCTTCAGCAATCATTTTTTACCAGTGCTCATATTGCAATTTTTGCTGTTATCATTGCATGTTTTTACCAGAGCTCATATGGCAATTTTTGTTGTCTACCCCAGTGAGCAAAATAAAAGAGTTCAGTTCGACATTCCAACCACCTAAAGAAGGCCAGAGCATACAATGGCTGAAACATTGTAATAAATATGGCAACAAAGATGAGGACAATAGTCCGAATAATGTAAATAGTGCAATGTAGATTTACTTCAACAAAAGTGAATATGAAATCATATTGGTTGAGAGAAAACAGATTTTCAAAGATCATCTTTTAATCATTATTTTACATGTCCATTTTGTAATGTAGAGTTTCTTGTTTTATTCTTTGTAAACATTTTACTTTAAAACCTTCTTTGGGAAATCCTTTCCTTACAAAATTCTATCAATTTCCCCTATCACCACCTCTTGCCAATTACTGTAATGAAACCAATACTCTTCTTTCATATTTTTCTGCATAACAAATTTTGCATTTAAATAATCTCATTCTACTATCTTCAACAAATTCATCAGTATTTTAAAAAATTCATATTCATTTTTTTCTATAGCATTTCATTTTTTTGTTAACAGATTTAGCTATTCATATTTAGTTTTCATTTAAATCTCTGACATAGTAGTTACAATATATGATAAATTATGATATAATAGGTTCCTTTGATAATTCAAAAAGATAAGACAATATTAAGTATCACTATGATAGTAATAAAAACTCAAAAGAAAAATGTGGAAAAAAGAGAATAGCCCATTTAAATATTAAAAAAACAACAAAATCAATGTTTGAAGCTAAAGGAGTTGTCATAGAACAATACATTTGAAACCAATGAATAGCTAAGAATTACTGTTATGATTAGATCAAGCTGATTTACTCAGTTTAAAAGTCGTTATCTTAAACAACAAGAGTGATTTTGAAAGTAATCAGATACCTATTGGGTAACTTTGAAAAATATGAAACAATATTAAAGAATATAGAAGTGTTTTTATTAAGAAAATTTGAAATTATATCAACACAATTTTAAAAAGGATAGGAAATAAATACCATGTGAATGATTTCAATAATATTTTCATTACATAATACAGACATTGCACATAACATGCAAATGTCACACACACATTATATACTCAACTCTCCCGTAGATTCAATGTATGAGTGTCAAGCAGATCAGTTCCTAGAAACTGATAGCCCGATACCAGCACGAGATTTGGTTATAGTGGTGAAGATTTTGTGCAGAACCATCCACACTTTTTGAAGGGTCAAATACAGAAACTTGGTGCACTACGTGCCACAGGTCTCCAAACAACCCTCCGCAGGTATTGAATTCAGAGTTGTCCTTCTCCTAAACCAGTTGCCATCCAAGGCTATAGAACCCAGTCTGTCCTGTTCTTTACCCATAGCTGGAGGAAGAAGAAGAGGATTCATACCTTTCCCGAGGGTATTAGCATGTAAGTGAATGTAATGGATTTGACTGGAATTTGAACTCAGCTCTCCGATTCCTCAATCCAAATCGCTATCCATTACTCCACTGTGTCTCCTTAACATATTATATATATATATATATATATATATATATATATATATATATATATATATATATATATATACACACACACCTAAAAACCCAAACACAAGGTATTTGGGAATGGGTTCCTCACAGCAAACAAGACAAATTCAATATAGACATATGTCTGCAAATCCTTCATTTTTGAGTTATGAAGTTTAAAGAAAGTTTATGGTAGATGCTGTGTTGCCATGTAGACTAGTGTACATTTGTGGCTAGTCTGTCTTCAATGTTTAATGTGTGTAGTAGTGAGTTAACTGAGAAGTGTCACATTTAACAAAGGCAGGATATTCATATGATGAGTAAGCAGATAAGATTTTTATATACGGTCGCGCAAATGGTAATGGATGTAAGGCTGCATGGCTGTATCTGGTTGCATTTCCAGACCACAGGCAGCTGAATCATCCAACCTTTGCTGTTGTTTATCGTTATGTTGCTGAGATAGCATCCATGGCACCATAAACTATGGATCAAAGAAAACTAAGATCCTCTCATACACCTGCCTATGAAAAACACATCCTACAGTCTGTTGGAGATGATCTAGATATCATCACACATCACATTATACATTTCATAATACCAAATGGATGATACTTCAAGAGCATATCATTTTCAATTTGTGCAGAATTTTCTGTCCACTGATCCCTCACCACAGGAGAACTTTTGCTGGTGGTTTATTGCATTTTATCTCAGGGCACACTTGAAACTTTAGTTAAACTTCCACAGCACACTTAAATCATGATGATAAAAAAAAGGGGTAAACTTAAAAAAGTTTTAAACAAAATTATTTATTTTTGTTTATTATAATTTGACATATAATGAGATATCTGAGCTTGACGTTTTAAAAAAAAAAAAAAAAAAAAAAAACTTTGCAAGGTCAAATTTGGACAGGCATTTTTGCAAGGATTCTTGCCATGATCAATTTTTATTTTTAATATTGTTTATTGCAGAAAAGCTTGCTTTAAAAAAATATGATGTTGGGAATATCTAATTTCTACTTGTTAATTAAAAACTTAGCCATTTTAATTGAACACTATGTAATAAAAATAAAAAATATGCTCAGTACAAGCTAAACATCCTCACTACTTCAGACACAGTTCAATACATGCACAATTGGGGATTGCTTAAATTAAATGTACACTTATCTGTTACTATTAATTCTCTATCTCTTGATATTAAGCACTATAATTATAAATGCTTGCTTTAAAAGCATCATCTTCCAGAAATACTCTGATCAACTGTTTATTTGGGTGGGGGGACAATCTTTAATATTGTGTGTGTGTATATATGTAAGAATATAAAATAGAGTACATCTGTAAAAGGACAATATGAAAAAGACAAAATAAAAACTTATTTTATTATGTGTTTCAGCCTCTGAAGGCAAATGTAGGGATTTTATTTTGTGACAAGTATTTATATACAAGAGCAAAAATATTATTGGTTTTTCAACATTTTTTTGTATAGGGGTGCTCATGGATATTTATCAGGTTAGTTGAAAAGTCAGGCAAGTTCATGGACATGAGGTGATACAGTTCAATGCCTAAAAAGTGAATGTGAGTAGTGTGTGTGTGTGTATATACATATACACACACAAACAGAAGAGACTTTATTTGTATTTAGAAAAAATAAAAAGGGATTAATAACTGTAAGAGTTGCATCTAATATTCTGACTGAGTAGAAAGTGTGTAATAAGATAAATGAATTTTTCATGTTGAACAGCAGAAGAAAATTAACAAAAACTTTCACCTGAAAAGATACAAGTTTACAAATTATTCTCCCTGTATTTTCAAATCTGAATCCTTTTTTATCCATTTACTCTTTCATTGTAGATGTTAAAGATCTACACAAGTATTTAGTATACAAAGCATTGGTTACAAAGCAAACCAAATCATTAATAAGATAGGAAAAAAAAAAGTTTTGCTTGGTTGAATTAGATATCACAAATGTTGTGACATAACCAGTAAAAAGATACAAGCACAAGCAAAGGATCATATGATTCAGGTTATAGAAAACAATAAATTCTATGAAAGTGATGAGAAAAGATAATTTAGATTACATCGAAGGAATGAAGCGATAAAAAAATAAAAAGACCAAATATCAGGTAAAAGTTTATTATCGTCTTTCAGAAATGTGTGTTTGTACATATATGGGAGAAATATGAGATATAATTCTGTATATCAGATTAATAGTTGGTAACTGAATGGCACAATGGAAAAATTCTGTGTTATATATTTCATCTTTTGAAAGGATTTCTTCAGATTAAATAATGTTTTATTGATGAAATCATATGTAAGGGAGGGAATGAAATACAACAAACATCAGTTACAATTATACATCAGGAAAATGGTGAAGATACTAAAATGCTTAACTTTAAATTGTTGGCATCCAATGTATCTTCATGCATAACTTCACAGACCTCATTCAGCTTTCTATTGCCTTAGTGTTATCACTATTATTTTTAAATATCCTGTAATAGTAGTAATTTTGTTAAGAAAGAAGATATTTTGTATGATCCTGGATGTAAATCTACCATGGAAAACTGTGAAATCAGTGGACTTTCAATATATTAATTAAAAATTTAATTTTAATTAAAAAAATAAATAATTTAAGACAAAAATGTATTGAGAATGCAATAATTTCAGAGTCTTCCATTGTAAATTTACATCCAGAATCATGAAACATTTCCTTTTCAAGCAAGATTATGGTGAATACAATATGGGATATTTAAAAACTATATCAATAAAAAAAAGTGGTAAAAACCTGAATGAGGTTGGCTAGGTCATGTGTCTAGATACACCAGAGGCCAAAAATTTAAAATCCAAAGTTAAGCATCCTTGTTTCTTCAGCATTTTCCAACATAGAATTGCAACCAAAATTTATTGTATTTCATTCTCTTCCCCTAAACATGATTCTAGTGATAAAAACATTAGTCTGGAGAAATCCTTTCAAAGTATAAAACATCTAATATAAGATTTTTTTTCCACTGTCTTTCAGTTACCCATACATCTTTTAAATCATTAATGTCAAAAATGCCTCTTCAAATTGATCTTTAGGTTTGCTTCTTAAACAAACATTACAATCTTTACTTCTTCAAGTTAAGGGTCAATCATTATCTATTCTCCTCATCACCTTCACTTCTTACCACATTCTCTTTCACTCAGCACATTTCATTCATCATAACCATTTTAACAGTAACCCATTACTTTGAATGATTCTCAAATCTTGTATTGGATGAACTTTAGTATAAATAAAAACGTCACAAAATTTTTTCAGTGATCTCTGGTCTTCATCTGAGTGTATTGTGCGATCATTTACTAGCAAAATTCACTGGATAGTTAATTACTGATTAAAAGGATTTGATTCATATATAACCCACAAATAAAACATTTTTAATTTACAATAGCAATACTTCAAAGTTTATGCACTACTCCATTGATATGAAACTTTGAATATTTAATTAACTGAGAAATTCAGATATTTTCAAACAATGAAGCCTTTCATCACTTTTACCATTTTTTGAATATAGCTTGAAAACTTGTATTATGTAAGGAAGCACAAATTACTGTCAGCCATTAATTGTGACAACTGCTATTTTGTTTAGTTTTCTAACTGCAACAATGACAAATGTATAGGAATGTAAAAATGTTCATATCTGTATCTCTTGCTTCTGAAATATTTACTTGAAAATAAAGATTATGCCTTGGTGGGTGAGAGGGAGGGAGGGAGAGAGATTTTTTCAGAGGCAAGAGATACAAAAGCAAGAAGGCATGTTTCAAAGATTAGTTTTATAACAGTTTAAAAATGTTTATCTTTTACAACATTATTTATCCAGAATCTATAGCAGCAAACTCATCTTAAGTGGTACATATAAAAATATGTAATTATACAAAAATCTGATTGGATAGTATTAAAAAAATGTTTTTTTTTTTTCAAGTTAAATAATTTTTTGACAAATTAAAATTATTTCCAACTAAAAATGAAGAGCTGATTTCAGTAATTTATTTTCAAACTAACTCCACTTGAAGAAAAGGGATATACATGTTTTATTTTTTCTCTCCAGACAATGACATCTCCCTGCTACTATCATTCATAGCATGCATAAATAGTTTTATATTTGTATTTGTGAAAGGCAACCTGAGTGACATCCAAAAATAAAACTGCATAGACACCAACAAGATGTTGCTAATTAAAAAAGGAGGAGGAAGCGGTTGGATGACTTGCACAGGAAGAAATTATTTCCTCATGTTTCTCCTCATTCACAAAATGAAAAACTCAATTTTTTTTCTTACTTTCTCATAAGAAACATCAATTTATTTAATAACATAGCATCCATTAAAAAAAAAAAAATAACTAGTATCTGTGCATGTCTGTCTCACATCAGAGTATCTGTGCTTAGGATCAATGTAGTATCCATGCACTGAGAAAAGTGTGATATATAGACATGTAAGTTGTGTTTTATAAATGTGAATTTATTGCCCATATGTTATTTAAATAAAATCTTGACTTTTATTTTATTAAGAAAATATGACATGATACTGCTAAATAGTAAACTATTAAATCAAACCATAATTATTTTTAACCATATAAAACTTGTGAATATAAGAGAATATTCCATGTTAACAAAATTCATCTAGAAAAATACAATCTGCACCAAGTCTAATAATACCACTTTTTAAAAAAAGTCATTCCCAACTCTAGTCAATATGAAAAAATTTGCACAATACAAATCCTGTTGTCTTTAAAACATTTTATTGATTAGATCTTGTTTCAAAATTGCTTTATTATAATGAAAATCAAGATGAGCCTAAAAGAAGAAAGAATTCATGAAATAATTCAATAAATATGCAAAAATGAAGGATATTGTCCTTTTTGGTCATAAACATTTTCCAAGTGGCTAATTTTCTTTCCTCTTATCTCACTACTTGAATGCCAAATTTTGCAGAACAAATAAGAGCCATGGAGGATGTGGGCAGAACAAGTTAAATGAGTTTCCCCCAAGAGTACAATAAAGCCAAGTTTCTTTGCAGCTCATCATTGAACCTTTTACATAATTAAATACATGAGGACAAGAAGTGAGTATTAAAAAATTACATATTTCTTGCAATAGAAACGTTTTATCAATTGGCTAAACTATACTAAATGATTAGAAAAGACAAGAGATAAACCAGCCTCAGCAGAAACCAACAAATCATTTTTGGAAAAGGATGCTAGGTTAGCAGAATGATAAAAGCAACTGAATAGGGAAGCAAAGATTATTTATCTACTCAAGGGAAAGATTCCTTAACACATTTTGCAAATTTTCTTATCAAGACTTGAACATCTGTTGAGTTATTTTCTAGTGGAGGAATAAAAAGCTCTTAGCATTTTAATCAAAAATACAAATTACCAAGTATAAGAAACAACATTTTTCTGAACCTGACAAGATTTTGACAATTTCTAATCACAAAATAAATGTTAAAAATCTTCTACTGCAAGCCTCTTTTATTATTCAATTCAACAAAAAGACAGACAAGAGTAAATGCTAGAAAACTATTCACAACAAATGGTCCCCCAAGGAACTAAGAAACATGTCTTGATAAATTGTTTGTATGCTGTATAAAAACAAATTTTGGGATCTAATCTCAAAGTTGAAAGTCTTGGATCATTACATACATTAGGTATCCATATCAACAACTTTTTAACACATTCAAAACTAGTTTTGCTCTGATCACTTTTAAAAGAGGTTTTATCATACAAGTAAGGCAGTATGACAAACTTGTGACTTCTGAGAGAGAGAACTAGACTTAAAATCTAGCTATTCAAATTTTATGTCAAATGAAAATACTTATACATAAAAGGTGAGACATGTAAAGGGTTATATTATCATCTTTTATGTGTATTGTCTCTTCAGGATGTGGATGATCATGGCTCTCTGTACTTTTTTGTTCTCTGTAACTATAAGCAACATTTGTTCCTACTGGTCCCTTAAATAGGTTATTTCTCATTTTTATCTTCCCCTTTTGCCTTCAATATGTATTGTGAGTGTCAAATTCTCTTCTTTCTATATTATAGGTCTCAGAAATTTCAACAGTCTCTTTCTGACTATAAATATAAAAGTGTTAAATAGTCACTTTTTGTATCATTTTTCTCTATTTTCATCAGAAACAAAAGAAATTTTTTTTTTTTCATAATTTTCAAATTGAATATGGATGGCAAATTTTTTGAGCTTCTTTTAATTAATTATAAATTTTATGCATCTTGACATAAACCAAATCCAATTCACAAAAATCATTCAATTTCCTAAGAATCTATTTTATTTTTTAATGTTCACTTATCTAAGAAGGTTTACTACTGAAAGAGAGAGAGAGAGAAATTGTTAAAACTTACTTAAAACTAGCTACATAAAACAGCTAAAAAACACATTTATAGTGAATTTGCTAGAGAATAAATACAACTAAATAACATTTTGTGCTAAAATTGGTTACCAGTACCATCTTGGGCAATCTAAGTTGGTGTCAACAACATTGTGGATAATTGCTCTCCTATGGTATTATCCATAGTTGTTGAAATCTATCATGTTTTAGACATAGTATTCGCACCTCTGTCTAACCATCTTTGTACAACTTTAGGTGGTTGAATTTTGAATTCAGAGTTTTTCATCTCTTGAAGTGGTTGCTATCCATGACTAGAGAGCCTAGTCTTCCTTGTTATATAACCCATAGAAGTTAGAGGAGAAAAGATGGTATTTGTGTGAAAGTGAATGTAAAATTGATTTAGGACATGAAATTAATGCAGTAGTATTATCCAACTTTAAGAATTGTTTACAACTGATGTTTATAGTTACCAATATGTTAGAAAAGTAATACTAAATCCGATTAATGTTGATTTATATAGATAGACCATCTGGGCTCAAAGTAAGTAATATATCTATTTTAATGAGTATAATGACATACCATTTAGTAGATTCAAATATTCCATGTAAAGATAATTGAAAGTGAAATTTGCTTTTGATATAAACAAAGGTTTTCCCCAGCCATCTCAATATTTTTTTGCAGCTATAACAACACAGCTAGTATGAATGTGCCATTATTAAGAGCTGATATATATACATAAAAAAGAGAGAAAGAGTAATATATAAAGAGAGTTATAGTCACATGAGAGTGAAGTGAATGCAAGAGTGTTATGATCAATTGCTGTTGGTGATATTAATGCTGGTGTTGAAATCAGAGGAACAAGTTACAGAAGAGTTACAATCAAATGCTGTACTGAGTTATACCAGGAAAGAACTTGCATAATTCTGCAAACAACTTTCCACATTCATTAAAACCATAACTAAAGAAATTAATGTATAACAATGTAAACCTTATTGTGATATCATCAAAATTCTGGCTTGCTACAATCAGAGAAAATCTATTAAATAACCTAAATTAAAAAGATCAAGGCACCAGAATAAAATTCTTATGATCTTAATGTTAAATTAAAAAAGAAAAATCAAGTTTATATACCAATATAAAATAATTATACAAAAATAATTCTAATAATGTATATTTGTACATCCATTGTCTAGCAAGGAAATGATCATCATTGGATTGGATTGGATTGAAGCTAATAGTCTGAACTCTGTACATTTCTGAAAGGGACAATACTACTATATTTTTTATTCTTTAATTAGCTGATTTTTATCTTGATGATTTACAGTTAATCCATTCCTGCATAAACTGAAGAGAGACTTATTTTTAAGTGCTTATGATGATTTTTTGATCTTGTAAAAAAAAAAAAAAAAGAAACAACTTCACTCTTATTTGATTGTTTCAATGCATATATACCTGTGCATACATAAAATATGCAAACCCAAAATATTCAGCTGTGTTTTTTTTTTTTTAACTCCAAGAACATAAAAATCAAGTACACATACAAATATACAAAGGAATGTCATCTGCTCAGAGTACAGTGGAAAACATGCTAGCTTAACAATAGTGAATTTGTGTATGAGTGTTTTTTTTTTAAACTCTGAATTGCAGTATAAAATATCCAAATACATAGAGACGGAAGTTCACATTATGTTTTTCTTGATGAACACAAATACAATACACATGTCAGCAAGCAGTTTATCTCAAATGGTTGGACAAAGAGCTAAAAGATTAGAAGTAATTTTTTATCCTCAAGTACAGTAAATATCTAAACTCTTAGTTTTAATCAAATACCAAAAAGTAAATCAAAACTATCATTGGGGATCTGTTTGGTACTTACCAAATTTACAGTAAGCTTAAAGTATAAATACTTCTACTAAATCACATTTTTGTACCATTTTCAGAGATGGAGCAAATAATGTATAAAGAGTTCTGAATTTTTAAGTTGTATATAAAGTTAAAAAAATATCTTTATTTTTAATCAATAAAAGTAATTATAGTTTGAATCTTAGAATATTAATCCTTTTGTATTGATTTAATAACATTTAAATCACTAGGTCTTTATCATTATGTAAGAGTATACAAAAAGTTCAATGTCAAGATGTTTTAATGTTTCATGGTAAATCAAAATTTAAAGGAAAACAATAATTAAAACCTTACTACTCTTTATCTTTTTATTAAGTTATATTTATAAAATGTTTAATTTATTCATAATAGCTTTGATGCTTTAAAAAAATATTTCATAAAAATTGGAAATTTTTGAATATAGAAATATTTAATTAAAAATAAAATTAAAAATCATTTGAGAGAAGACATTTTGCATCAAAATTTAGGGTAAGATGGCTGTAAAAGCAGAAAATTCTTGGAGAAAGGTTAACTGATCAGAATACATTGTATGTTACAAACATCTTGATGCAACTCAAATCCACAGATTCCTACTTACTATCTGAATTGCTATGACTTTTGAGGAAATATAGTGAAGTGGTTTCTCAATGCATTCTCCACTATTTTGAATTTAGAGTAATCTTTCTTCTAGACTAGTTGCCAACCAAGGCTAAACTTCAATCTACCAAACCATTTAATCAACAAAAAATGAATTCATGCCTTTTCCAAGACAATTATTGCAAGTTCCACACCAGCTCCGTCGTTCTCAGCTCACTTCCAACATCTAGGTACTGAAGTAACTGCTTCAATCTCAAGTCTAACCTACCCACATTGTGATTTTGATCTTAGGTAGATGAGATCAATCAGGTGTTGGGCTGTAGTGTAAGATGAGTCTATACTGGAGGTGATATCGCACAAGCATAAAGAAAAAGAAGCAAATAAAAACTCAAGAAGTTCAAGTATGCTAAAAGTAACAAATTAACTTTATCCGTCTGTTATATACAGGAGTGTGACACTTCTAAGCTTCTTAAGCAAGTTCTGGTTTCCTAAGTCAACTGGTTTAGTTTTTAGGTGCTGGCTTGGCTTCATTCGTCAATATAACTTGCTATTGGTAGGATAGGTGAAGTCAGAGGTTGTGGAATCCCTTGGTCAGCTTCTGCGAGGCAACACTCTGGTTCCTGCCACTTGAACTACCAACTCAAACTGAACTCAAAACTAACTGTCAAATGGCCTGAGGACGTTTGTTTATATGGGTACCAACCAAAAACTGGTGTGGGATTAGACGCAGTCTGGGGTTTTTGGTAAATCTCTATTTTTGACAAGAAATCTCTTTGTTGTCAGGCCAGGAAAATTGATTACTTTCCATTTTTGGAAAATTAATCACTTTCCATTTTGGGGGGGACCTCTTCGTCCATGAGGAGAGGTCGGAGGAGAGCTATCCTCCTAAACTCCCCCTCTCTCACATTGATACCTCGCACCAATCCCTTCAGTGGGCGTTAATAACTTCCCCGTCCTTCTCATCAAATTACTTCCACCTATCACCATTGCTACCACTCAACCAATGGCATCCCGGTTGTGCGGGCATGGCTAAGCTGGCCTCATTAAAATTATAACCCAGAATTTTTTTGTTTCCAAAATTCTTCCCCCCCCCCAAACCCCCCATCAGCCAAAATCACTTGTCAAAGTCTGCCATTTGGTCCCTTCATAAAGTTAGCTTTTACTGGAACCCTTGGCTTCTTGAGAAATGAAATTTCTTATCTCCCAAATCACGATTCTTCCACAATATTTTTTCTCATGCCCCAAATTTTATAATCACCATATGGCTACTCAACGTGTCAGTACCTGAAGACGACACTATGAAAAAGTAAATAATAACAATTCTCTCCACCCTATATTGGAATAAATATTTTCTCATGCCAAAATTTCCACAATTACCATATGGCCCTTCTTTGGCGGCACTCAAGAAAAATGATATCTTGGGAAGATAATTAATATTGATTCTCTTTAGCCCATATCGGCAAATCATCTCATGCCGAAATTTTTATGATCACCATATGGCCTGCCTGATATCTCAACGCTTTGCTTTTTCTGAATCTTGTGTTCTCTCGGCAAGCATTTTTTACAAACATTAATCAACTGTCAAAAAGCTTGCATATGGTTTTTCTGGGAGTCTACTGTCTATGCCAATTTACGAGTCTCTGAGAAAGTAACTCAATTTTATTCTTAAGTAAAAAAAAAAAATAAAAACTTCGGGGTATCTTCTTTTCTGTTCTCAGTATTTTCTTGTATTAATTTCTATGGTTACTTATTTAGCCAATTACCATAGCTAATTAGTGTCACATACTTATAAAAAGGTATGTTTGGTAAAATGGTTGTATAAGCAGAAAATTCTTGGAAAAAGGTTAACTGATCAGAATAGTGTCTTCTACTAGTGTCTTGATGCAACTTTGAGATATTATGAAGCCACATATTCACTTTATTTTTGTACAGGGAAAGTATGTGAATCTGTGAAGTGATTAATCAATTTACAAACAATTTATAAAGAATTTTTTTTCTAGAATAAAGAGATTTTATATCTACAGTTTGCAAATAAATCTGAAAGTTAAGCCAGTCACAGATAGGTATAAAATTGCACATGTTGCCTATCTTAGTCAGAAATCAAATGACATTCATGCTATGACTTTATGTACACAATACTTCTGCATCGATTGAGATTAATTATAAAGTGGAAAAAAGAGACATCCAATATTCATTAATTCAAAATGAATACTACTTTCTCTCTCTCTCTCTGTATATATATATATATATATATAATATTAATGAGCACCATTATTATAAAATATATACTAGAAAATAATAATATACAAAGCCATTCTAAAATTACACATACACCATAGTAAACTGGAATGTATAATAGTAAGTTCTGATAGCATAAAAGGCCCCCACCAAAAAAAATGACTCACAGAATATCTCCCAGATCTTATATGTGAAGGCAAATATTTATGCAAATGTTGTCAACTACCAATACTGGAATCTAATCTAACTCCATAATATTCTGATATTTAATTTAAATGAGGGATGCATTTTTTTTCTAATATAAGAAATATTACTGAAGATACATAAGTTCAAAATCCTTCACTTTTAAGTTATGATTAGAACATAAATAATTCCTGCTGTGTTTCATTACTTAAAAAAAAAAAAGGTTACAGACAGATTAGTTAAATATAAACAATACAGCAAAGTTTTAATATTTTCCCTCAGTAGTCAATGCTTTGTATATAATTATTCCTTTATAACTGCTCACAATTTACATTCATATTATATTCAAAATTTTACAAAAAAATTACTGAATGGAAGGTAGGCACTTACACAGAAATGATAAACCATGCCATTAAAGTCAGTCTTTAGCTACATGGAGACAATCAAATATATATAATTAACAAATGTCATATTAGCCTAACAAGAAAAAAAAAAACATACCCTAAAAAACCAACAAAATGGCATATTGTCTTGAAATGTCTAGGGGTAATTCCAGGACTTAATAGAATGAAGAAAAACATTTATGAAAATGATTATGATGATGTAAATAGAAATAACTTCAACTAAGTAAACAGAACCTTTCTTTTTCTTTTTGAACACCTGTCACATCAAATTTTGAACTTCCTCTTTTGTAGGAAGTGGTTCATGATTGAAAATATTCAGATGTTAATTGATTAGAATAAAGTCTGAAGGAGTATTCATGTATAACTGCTTCCATTAAAGGAGAATCAATACAACTTTTTACAGTCTGTCATTTCAAGCAACAACTCTTACAATTAGGACCAAAGTATTCAGAGACTACATTTTAAGTTATCCTAAACTCTTGATTCACTCTTAATATAATCTATTCATATAGATTATTTCTGGATTGCCAAAATATCCTGGTCAATATTTGAATGTTTATGTCGTCATGGTAATTTTTTGTCTATTGATTTGATAACATTTGTTAACTACGATCTCCATTGTTGTAACACAGAAAACAATGTGTCTAGTGGTGAATTCACTGAACTATAATTTGAAAGACAAAGAAAGCAATAGTTAAAATCTTACTATCATTTCAAGAACATGAACTCATCGAATCTGTTTTTGAATTGTCAAATATCTTGGTGCCCATATAGCATTTGTTCATACTATCAAAAATTTTACTTTTAAAACATGGTATCTAATCTGGCTAAAAAAAATGTAGTTACTTTATACTATGCTCAACTGTAATTTATTTCCTTAAAAGTTTATTGTTATATATGACAGCATAGCTTGATTTCATGTTAAACTTGTTCCAATCTCAATGAAGTATTTACTTGGATTATGTGATTTATATAATTGAGGGAGTAGGGTATTTAGACACTTGTAAAATGTTTATTTAATATATTTTCAATGTTCATATTGACTATAAATTTACACAGGTGAGATATTTTAATATAAAATTAAAAAAATAATATATAAACAAAATAACAGTGGTAAAAAATCTATTTGGAAATATTGATTTACTATGCTAGCACTAGTTAGCAATTATTGCTCAAAGATGTTTTCATAGACCTTTACGGATCCCTCATAAAATTCTTTTGAAATCTTGACTCATTCATCCTTGTAAACAACATTCAAATCATTAATGTTGCTTAGATCACTTTGATGGATTGAATCTTTCAAGCTTTGTCATTAATTTTCAGTTGGATTTAAATCAGCAGATTGACTAAGTCACTGAAGTACCTTAATATTATTCTGAATTAACTATTCATAAGTTATGCTAGCTGTATGCTTTAAGTTATCTTGTTTGAAGATTCAAACTTCTTCAACCTTTAATTTCAAAGAGATACATTGCTCTGTTAAAGGTTTCATTAAATATTTATGAGTGAACTTTATCCAAGAATCCTGAGCTGATATTTTTTTTTCAACAAAGTTATTTTCTATGGGACAGAATTTTAAACAAATCCTGTAGAGTTTGATATTTTTTAAGTAACTGATACTGATGTTCAAGTTACTTGTAAATCGTCTTGGATCTCCCTTCAAGTTAATATCAGATTCACTGACTTGTTTCTTAGTGGTACCAAATTTCTTCCACTTCTGTATAATTGATTTGGGGATATTTAACATCTTGATAAGTGTTCTGTAGTTGAAACCTTCATTAAATTATTTAATTATGCCATTCTTCTGTTTGGTTAATACCTTCTTTACTTCGACTATGACAGTCCCAATGCAAGAAGGTGAATTAGTGAATGTTGATATTGATGGCATTATACCCTAGCAAATTTTTCCTTGAAGATTCAAAGGTTTCTATACAGGTGTCAAAAGATTTAAACCTACTTTCGTTCTGACATTTTTATAATAAATTAAGTTTTCAAATACTTTTTCCATTGTAACTCTTGTTTATTTTCTATTCTGCATTGTATGTTTAAAATTTTCTTTTTTTAAAGTAATAGCTCAACCTCATTTGTGTAAATTTTAAATGTAAGCATTAGAAGTAGATCAAATATTTTGAAGGATCCAAAAACTACTTTTCCCTTACTGTACTTAAATGTGAAAAACTTGAATTTAGTCATGAATATAAGGAGAATGATCATACATGGAGATTCAAGTATTGAGATTTAGGGGTAATCAGATGGGGTGAAATGGATTGACATCATTTATCAATGCAAATTTGTAGATGAAGTGGAGTTGTGGTCAGCTAATCAGAAAGGGCAGTACTAGGCCAATGCCAGCAGACAAAGTTGAAGATAGTTGATTTGACTGAAGAAGAATCTACATTCCTCATTCATCCTTTCATTCTCCTTCTTACCAAAATTCTAAAACTAAAAACTCAACAATCAAAATTTAAGGATGTTTAGATTGTATTTTGGCAATACTACCACTAAGACAACAATCACCAGTTTCTGAAGAAGTACAAAGAGGAAGTAGTTAATTATATTGATGTTTTAAGAATTATGAAGTAGTAATAGTAATTGATGAGATGTTTCAAAAAATAATGTTGCTGTTTAGCATCAAAAACTGATTATTTTAATACATTTATGTTTGAGAATTTTTATGAGGAACATTTATTTTGTGTGAGATATTAAATGTAAGCAAACATTTAAACTAAAAAAAATATGTTAATAATTGTTTCTCATGCAATATCATTAGAAAGATTAATAAAATTTATCATTAATTTTTATAACATAATTTGTTGATGAAATAATTAAGCAATGCATGGTAATGTAATTTTCAGGAAGCTACATAATGCTTTTAAAATTTTTACCCCCTGGGCACATCAAAAAAGATTTACTTTCTGGCTTTCAAATACAATGAGCTTAAAATATTTTTCACTATTGAAGGATGAGAGTGCAATCTGCTTTATGAATGAAAAAGAGAAAAAGTTGCTAATAATTTTTTTTCTTTTTTTTTAGGTGATTTCTTTTGTTATTTCAGGTGAAGGAAGCAGTGGCTGCTAAGTCAGCTTGGTATATATGACAATGTCATGTCAAAGAGTATTCCAATTAGAGGATATAAATTGCTTTAAAGAAGCCTGCAATTGAACAAGATTAGATTAAGATCAAGGAAAAACATACTTTTTATAGGGAATTGTGAGGTTTGCATTAAAGGGGGAATTGAAATTAGCTTAGAATAGAAAAAATGTAGTTCAAAAATTAAAATGCACAAAGAAAAAAATCCTTTATTAAATAATAATAATAATAAACATATATATATATATATATATATATATATATATATATATATATATATATTATAAATTAACTGATTTAAAATATGGTTTCTTCGTTATACAGTAATAACCATGTTTCAAAACCGAAGTTAAAAACTTCAAATTTAATTATATATTTTACTTTAAAGGCATTAGTTCTGTTTCAACTTCAAGCAAAATTTTGGAATAACTTATTTTTAAATTTATTGAGTTTTAAATGCACATATAAATTCATAATTTCTTGTTTCCAAGGATACAGAGAAATCCAATCATTTAGACAGGGGTGGTAGCATGTTCATTTTTATTAACTATTGTTGTATCAATTATGAGTTACATTCGAAAAAGAGGTTAAGTTTAGGGAGGGTAGGGGGTGATTTTTCAATGAATTTTGACATCCATTAAATGCATGTTGTCTGGGTTTTTTTTTATTATTAATGACAAAAAGTTTTCAGCATTTTTTTCCATTAAATTCATACTTAAGGATTCTTTCTAAAAGGGGTATTTGGGTTAGAATACGTTATATTTAACTACAATTTTAGAATATTATTTTTACTCTTAATTACTAATAGACTATATTTCTTTTTAAATCAAGTAAATGTAATATAATTACTTAAATTATTTAAAAATTATTATTACATATCAAATATAAGTATGTATATTACCAGTTCCCATTTTTTTTTATTTTTAAATATTATTTAAGGAAAATTTTTGACAATGTTGGCAAAGAGTAGCTATTTCATTTCTTTGATTCAGTAAATTTTTATTTTTTATAAACTTTGTAATATATAGTTTCTCATGTATGCATAAAGGATATGGGTCATTTAATGACCTAAATATTCTAGCTTTTCTTATTAATTACCATTTTTTTTTCCCATGTTTTATTGGTTTCTTTTAAGTGCCAGAAATATTTCGAAAGGGATGTCTGATTTCGGTATTTATTTATCCTAAATGAAGTTTGATGTTAATTGAATCTTTTTTTGAGCTCATGGCTTGTGCAACCTACATAGATTTTTATGTTTTCAGGATTCTCAATAGATGAGATATTGCACTGGTATACTAATGATTTTGTGCAATCAAAGTGGGTTTTGGGTTAGAAAAAAAAAGTGGGAACTGTCTCAAAAAATTCTGTCTTCCCTCATCCTGCCATCTATCCAGCATCTAAGAATCTCATTTCTTTCTGAATTCTTAGAGAAAAAAATCTAGTGTCTCCTGTTGCTGTTATAATTTTCTTCTGTTTTCCTCTATAAGATATCATAAAATGGTGCAATAAGTTGTGCATATATCAAAAACTATAATCTTACTTCCAAACAGCTATTTTCCTTACTTTCTGTTTCAGACAATAAAAGATTTATATCAGATAAATGCTTAAATGAAAACTATGAGCATTGGGATTTGTGCATGGAAAGATGACACTATACAAACACAGAGACATTTAAACACATATGATGGCACACACCCATACACATAAAAGATTGACTAAAGTTGAAATCTAAAAATGTTATATAGAAATTCTGATAAGGGTTTTTTTATGCATTTGGAAAAGATGAGTTGTTTGACTGAATGGAGAAAGCCAGCAGGCAGTCATGCAGAAAGGAAAGCTTAAAAATAGACCTTACCTTTTCTTCTTTTTGGCTGACCGATACATTGTCAAGGTTATCAATTTCACGTTTTTTCATGGCGGCTGATCCGCCTCCAGCTTTGGCATCGAGGGCCCTGGCAGCTGGGTGCCTGTGGGCCTTGCTGGAAGGCGTTTTGCTTGGTGGTTCAGATGACGTCATCTGCATAAATTCATTCCCCCTGAAAATTAAAGTGAGAAGAGGAAACATTAATCTTCAAAATGATACATCATTTACAAAAGATTAATAGCAAGCATATGATAAGAATTACAAATTGCAGGATAAGCAACAGGACTGAAGAGCAGAAAAAAAAAAAAAGCACTTGTTGGTTTAAAACATCTAAAACCTTATTGCTGGCATTTAAATTTGATGGCCACTTGGATTCATATACTCAACACTGCCATCTGTTTATCACAGATTTTTTCTCGCGCTTGGTAAATTTGGCAAATGTACTTTGATCTTTTATATTTTACATATTATTTAACACATGTACTTACTGAAAGTATGAGGACCAAAGAAACAATTTGAAGTTGAGTAACTAATTTAATGTAATCAAGTTTGCACCCACTCCATCATATATAATTTATAAGTTGAAATACGTTGAAAAAAAATGTTAGACAAAATTATGCAAGGGTGTGCACACTTGCACAAAAAATTCAACAGACTGACAATACATTAATGATGAATGGATCTTTTTGAAGTATTCAGTGATTTTGAATTATCTTGGGAAGCAGTTGTATGATTTTGATGTAACTTGGTGATTGATAAAAGGAAACCTTACTCTGCATGAATGAACAAACACTCCTGTAGAGTTACTCTGTAGTGGAACATCACCAAGTGAGCTTGTATACTATGGGACTGTCATATTCAGAATGACCAAATGAGTTGATAAGTGAATATATATCGCATTTTATTTGAATACTGGATATTCATCCATGGAAATGATTCAAATAATTAAGGTAGCTTTTCATAGATGATTCAATGAAATTCTTCAGTTAGCAGAAAATGTTGAAGGCATGCAGACTGAAATTGAAGGCAATTGACAGACTGAGAATTATAAAATCTAAGGATTCCAAAGATGCTGTTTCAGATGTTTTTGATGGAGGGTTTTGGCATGAAACATGTGGTACACAAAACTTGTTCTGTGGCTCTTTTCACAAGAGCAAAACATTGACGTATTTTTTATAATGCTGGCACTGTCCACTATCAGTATGCTCCTCAAAGAAAAAAAATAAAGAGTACTACATGGAACTTCCTTGTCAAGTTGAAGGATGCAGTAACAAAAAAACAGTTGTAGCTATTGGGCGATCAGTGACTGGCAGCTTCATTATGATAAACCTCCTGCCCATTTTTTCATATATTATGTAGGGTTTTTGGCAAAGCATTGCATCACCAGTTTCCACTACAATCCAGATTTCTGGCTTTTCCCAAAGTTAAACTGTCATTAAAAGGAGATTGTAGCCTATAAATGAGATTAAGAAGAATGCAACAAGGTAGCTGATGGTAATCTCAAAAAGTGGACTTTGCAAACTGTTTTGATAAGTGTGTGGTGTTCAAAGATAAGTATTTTGAAGCAGATTAAGATGCCATTCACCTAGGTAGGCTATTTACTCTTTAATATTAAAGGTTGGATATTTTCCAGACATAACTTCTATGTTATACAAGTGAAGAAAAATAAAATGAGTGTTTAAATATAATCTGATTCTAGATGAAAAGGTCAATATTTAAATTACTATTTTCTTATTTTCTGGCAAGTGTTGTAGTTGGCTTTAGTCAAGTTTATATTGATTGAGACATTTGTTCAATGAGAAACTCATGGCAAGAATCAATGTCTGATAGCCATGATCAGTTCTAGACACATATGTGCAATATACAATGACCTACTGGAAAATAAATTTAATTTCTTCTGTATTTTGACTTAATCAACAAAACTAACATGATTCTTCTTTCCATAACTAGAATAATTGATATCCCTCCTATCTGGCATGATGTTAACTTAGAGATTTTATAAGACTATACAGGTTTTGGGCACAAGACTGAGTGGTTAGAATGTTAACATTCTGACCACTCATTTTGAATCTCACTATATTCAATTTGTTAGGGGGGTTAACTTCTTCATAATATTGGCCTGAGGAGACAAACACAGCATGTCCCACCATTTAGAAGTATCTGAAAAAAAATCATACCATGGATAAACTGAAGCTTTGTGCCTGAAAGTAGATAGATGGAATTATTTGTAACTAGTTAATGGTTGTGCTAGCACAAAGTCACAAGTCATTGTGACTGAGGGTTTAAATATACTGACCTTATTCAGAATTGTTTATCATGCCAGATTATGTACTCACTCTCTCTCAGAAACTGTAACTAAAGTTCACTCATCACAGTTACAGTATAAACCACAGGTTGGCTCTGTGAGTATTTAAGAAACACAAATGTGCCTGAGCAGGCATCTGCAACAAGGATTAGCTAGTCACATTAAGCAGACTGGCATATTCAGAAATGAGTAGCCAATAATTTATCTTAACATGTAGTTGAGATCAATGAGAATGCAAAATCTCAACGCAAATATTTCACTAAGAATTTTAATGCATAAACAACTTTGAAATTTTGAATTTGAATTGTTAATATACCATTTATGAAGAGTGAAGTATAGCATTTCATATCAACATCAAGAGAGTTAAATGAAGAATTTAGTGAACAGTATTTTGTAGTTGAGTCAAAGGTTAAATCAAGGTGTGTGTCCTTTCTTTTAAATGTATGACAGCAACAGCAAAAGGAATGTTTTCTGATGATTTTAATATATAAACTAATGAAAGTTTTAAACCATCAATTTCTGTTGAAGGAATAATTTTAAAATGGTTTAACAATTAAAAAAACTAATTGTATTATTTAAAGTATAAAAAATAAATTAGTGTTATACCTTTACAATTAAGTCAGCAAATGATTAATACATGACTGGCACATTGACAACTATATGAGTAATCTCACACTAGTTATTACTTGCTACAGTATTGATGAAGATTCTTTTCTTGTCATAAGAAATTAAAATAAAATATGTAGGCATCCATTTATATAGGGAGATAAAAATAGCACCCTGTATGGTCAAAATTCAGTCCTTTGATGGTAAGTAATCTCTCAGAGCACAGGCCTGGGTGATGTTATATGGAGGCTGAGCACTGTCCAGAGTTCATGCACCTCCCCCTCAACTGTACCAACAAGATCCAAAGGAATACAGGGCATTACATTTGGGGACAGATTGACTGAAGGTGTTGCTAGAATGTTGTCAGCCAACCATCTTTGGGGTCTGCATTCCAGGTTTTTTTTATCTGAATTTACTTTCAATCTTTTTATGAAAATATAAGACAATGAATCCTATTCATTAAATAAAACTGATCATGTTTAGTACAAAAAACTTATACAACTAATTTATTTGTTTTGTACATAAAAAAGATAACAGAAAGTAATTGATAGAATTTTGACACTGATCAATATAGTTTGGTAAGAATTCTATTTGGTCACCAGAGATAATTGTTGCGAAGAAAGTTGATCTTAGACAAGTCAGAAGACAAAGAGCAGCCAAGATAACTATAGTTTTATTTGAAAGAAAAAAAGATATCAAAGTTATTGTCCTAGGATAATACTATAATGAAAGTCCATTTGTTTTATAGTGAAGAAAAGATAGCGCTTCTTTATTTTCTTTTAACATTAATTTTAATATTGTGTAATTTTCATAGACCTTATTTAATATGGTTTTTAGAGTTTTATTTTCTCAGAATATGCTTACCATAAATGTAAATTTAATTATATGTATTTAGAAGCTTTTATTTCATTAGGTAGCAGCATATGAAGTTTGTTAATTGAAGAATTTAAATAATAAATGAAGTGCAAATTACATTGAAAACTCAAGTTAGATCTAATCAAGTGGAAAAGATTTTCTGGAAATGATATACACTTTACCTTTGTACACATTCTCCCCCCGCCCATGACACAGTATTAAATTACTAATTCAGTTGATTGTAAGCTATAAATCCTGGTTGATAGTGATTGATTTTGTTGTTGGAAGGAGATGGAGTAAAAATAAAGTTCAACATGTAAGTAGAAAACCCCCCCAAATGTCAATCTATTGTTATTTATCAGGTTTAACAAATTAATGATATTGAAAAAAATCCTTATAGACGTAATTATCAGATGTTGTCAGAAAATTTTCTTTTACCTATTTTACTTCTTTTATGTAACTTATATTTACTGAAAGTAAATTGTCCATTCTGAAATTTCACAAATCAAATAGACAAAAGTGAGATCCAGAAAGAAACTGTATTTGTAAGCTGTCAGAAATTAAGTTTCTCCAAAAAATTAAGGCTTCATTGCAGTATGTATTCCATGAAACAAAAACATTTTAATTAAAATGATAAAAAAGTACTTTGAGATGAAAATAATATAACTAGAATTTCTAATTTTGCAATTGTAGCAAAGTGTTTTTCATTTTCTTAGAAAATTTAATGTTATTTTATTCCATATACAGTTGCATTTTAGATCTTGTGCTTTGCAATTCAATGCTCTATGGGCAAATTATGTTAACAAGAGAAACCGAGAATATGGTCATATTCTCTGGTTTCTATTCTCAGTCAAATTTTATGGCGTACACATCAATTTGAGATTTATTAATTACAACAGATGACCTTATCCCAAAAAGAAACATTACTTTTCTATTTTACAGAGCTACAGGATTTTAAGTTATGATAATCAGTTTTTTATCTGAATTAAAGAATTTTTCTCCTTTAATCATAAAATAATCCATTTTGTAGGAATGCAAAAATAAATAATAAATTAAATAAAATAAAAAAATCCAGCAAGTTCTTTAATTTCAAGAAAATAAGTTTTTGAATTCAGATGGGAAACTACCAAAGTATTTTTTCTTTTACTCCATAAAGCTCTGATTTTCTCATTAAAACAAATAATTTTTTAATGGCAAGAAATTGTGTTTGGTTAATGAGAGAATATACCATGTACAACTGAGCATGCAGAAACAAATTTTACTTATAAAAAAAAAAAAAAAAAAAAAAAAAAATCGAGCCTGCATTCTTTTTCAGAAAAGTATGATTTTATGTGTAAAATTATATATATATATATATATATGTAGTGCTGAAATTTTCTCATCTGTGTCAGGATGAGAAAATTCTTCCTAAAATCTGACTAAACATTAGGATTTATTTTTTTTAAGTGCTTCTTGTTTGAACCATTAAGTTTTCAACAATCCCCATTATATATATATATTGGAGTCCAAAATTTGCTTGAGGATGAAATGGAACTAATGTCTTTAATTTGATTACAAAATTAAATTTGAAGCTTTTAACTTCCATTTTTGAAACATGCTTAGAACTGTGTAGTGAAAAAACCATATTTTAAATCAATTAATTTATTATATATATATATATATATATATATATATATATACATATAGTGTTTACATAGAAATCTACATTGCATGATTACTGTTAGTCATTATGCAGTGTTGATTTCCATGTCCATATTGTATATATTTATAAATGCTCTATCTCCTATAATGAGCACTTTTCCCTTATAAATATATCAAATTTAAGATATATTTAGATTGAGAAAAAAAATGATAAGCAAACAATTTTGATTATACACACACACACACACACAGAATTTACCACCTAAAATTTTAAGGAATTTGACTGTGAAATAGATTACTTAACATTTACTTCTCCTTTTAGTAGTATTTCATGAGATAATAAAAAAAACTAGATGTCAGAGTATTTACTTACAAAGTTAGTCCATATTACACTCAGTTTACAAGTGTTATTTGAATTCTTTGTTCTTTTGGGTAGCACCTTGTGTGTGTGTGTATATATATATATATATATATATATATAAATGTAAAATATTGCACATTGGGTACTCATGCTAATAAATTATGCTCAAGATATAACAGAGCTAAAATTTATATTATTAATAAGTCTAGTGAGGGGAAAAAATTGTGTGTGTATGTATGTATATATATATATATATATATATATAGTATGATATCTAAGAAAGTAATTTTTAGTCATTTTTTTTTCATACATGTTCATTATATATGAAGCAACATCTAAAATAAATATTCAATGTTTTTTTTGGGGGAAATATTGATCTGTGAATGTCACTTTGCAGTAATCATAGTAACTGATTAAGTGTAAGTATCCATTAAAAAAAATTAAGTGGATCATGCTGTGTAAAGGGAAAAATAATATTACTTTATGGTGGATATAATTTGTGTGTGAAAAAGAATGAGGAAACAGTGTGAATAAATGAATGTCAACATCAGAAAAGGGAAGAGGAAGAACAGACTAAAAACAGCAGACTATCTTTCTAATAATTGCCTATTAAGAAAGTCAAGGAAAGATCATAACAAGGTCAAAAAAAGACAGAATGGATTGATCTAAGGCTGTAATAAATCCAAATGAAAATGAGCCTTTAATACTGTTACCATAGAAACTGCTCAGGTAATCAACACCATCATTATAGAAAGAATATATGCATATGTTTATCCTTAAAGAGAAAATCTGCAATACAACAATATTGTTTGATGAATGGCAAAGGGAAATAGAGTTCTAAAAGATCAGATCAACATTTACCTATTTCAAATTACAATATATCATTTCTGAAGTGAGAAATCAAAAGCAATTTTTTGTAACCCTTTCACATTTTCTGAGAGAGTATTTTGTCAGCATTCATTAATTTCTATGTTTTGCTTCAGAAAGGCTTCACTGCAAAACACAAATGTTTAGGTTAATAAAGTATTTCACAGTTAATGAAAGTAAAACCTTGTGACGCATTTCTAAGGTTTCAGTATAATGAATAATAATAAATAAGTGCAGTGATTCACTATTCTCTAATTAAGACACACATATTTGTATACTGAACTAACCAGCAGGAAATACGATCTGAAATCAATGGAAAAGGTCAGTACATACTTCATTTTTATTAATAAAACATTCATTGGATATCTGCATTTAAATGATAGTGAAGATAATTTAAAGAAAAATCCCATTTCTGTCTGAATTTCTAGGATGAAGCATTATCCTTATTTACATGTGGATTATTCTACAGACACTAGGTTCAAAAAGAAAATCTCAACAACAAAGATGGGGACAATAATCCACATATAAATAATGTAAATAAAATCCCATTTACAATTTAGAATTTGACTGGATAATCAACAGAAAATATTAGTAATGTATGCCATATCATTGCCATTAACTGAAAACAACAAAAATCAAATAAAGAAATATATATATATATATATATATATATATATATATATATATATATAAGCAGACACCTAGTAGTGACAGTTTGCTTCAGGGTTGAACCCAATCTTCAGGTCATGTTATATTTACATGTTTTTGCTGGTTATAACAGATTAGTGTTTTATATATAAGATTTCTTTCAGTTCAATCATATTTCAGGCAGTTAACAGTTGCATGTTAAGTTCAGATATATAACTGATGAACGAGCAAAGGTGCTTTTTGCTTGCTAATCAAAAGTCAACAAATGAATAATAAAGGGAGAAACTAGCCCCCAGGGGGAAATCTATGACATATAAATGTATTTAAAATAATGTATGTAAAAAATTCAAAGTATGTTTTAATAAATACTGTAAACTAAAAATTGAATAATCAAAATAAATATACTTTGACTTAAAATATATAAACCTTAATAAATTTGGATCACGAAGAGAAAAAAATATCAAGAAATATATATATATATATATATATATAAAAATAAATAAATAAATAAATAAATCTAAGTAATAAAATTTATTTCAGAAAAATATCATTTCCATCTATGAAAATTGGACATTTTACTTTTCTAAAAATTCTCTGTATTTCAATTGTAAGGAGGAAATTTCACTCAGCTTTTTTCTAAAAACTGCTACTTTGTGGAATAGACTCCCACACAGATGCTTTCCTGCACACTACAATCTTAACCTCTTCAAATCCTAAGTTAATCCTTATCCTTCTTAATCGCATAATCTTCATTTACTACCCCCACCTCTTTCCTTCATATCACAAATCTCATTCATCACCACCATTTTAACAGTAACCCTCTATCTTGAATGGCTCTCAAGTCTTGTATAGGGTGAAATTTAGTACAAAAAATAAATAATTTATTAATTATGAACTATTATATATTTTTAGGAGTTTTATGAAACAATACTATGTGCTTGTGTGTATCTAAACTTGTGATCTTAAAAAGCAAGAATTTTATAATTAAAACTCTATAAAAGTAGAACCAATATCTCAATTGCTGATGCAGAATTATGAGCATCTGAGAAATAAAGGAGTATTAATACTTGAGAAGTAATCACTACAAATACAGAAAAAAAATCAGTATTTTTAATCTCTTACTTAAAACAGAAAACATACAAGTGAACAGCATATATTTGATTTTAAACATATTTGTAAAAGTAATAAAAATACAAACCAAAATAAATCAGATACTTGTAAATTAATATTTTTAGTTCAAAAACCTGAAAAATGATGAACTAAATCAATTTTCCATAATAAAAAATTCACTAAAAATAAATTAAAAAAAGGAAAAAGAAAAAAAACACCTTGAACATTTACATTTCTTTTCCAGAAATAGAATGTTAATCAACTGTAGGCAAACATCCTCCAAAAACTATTTATAAACATTAATATCTGCTGACAGCAACTGCTTTTACTTCAAATTTTAACAAGGTGACATAAACTTGGTCTCTTTCTAAAAATGCTATTAATGAGCAAACATTTTGCACAATTAAATCACATTAAAATCAAACATGGTGAAATTTTGTGTGTAGAATTTCAATTCTGAAACAATTTAAAAGCCTTTTCTTTTTTAATCAAAACAAAATTGTCAAATGCTTTTTTTAGTGTTAAATACTATGAGAAAGTGGTAAGAGAAAGTTTAGAGTTGTTTTAATGATACTAACCTAAGCTAGATATTCTTTTTGTCAGCATCAATAAAAAATTCACACATTTTTAAGAATTAAGAGGAAAATCTAAGGTTATTGTTAACAGTGAGCTTGCAAGGAGCCAGTGATTCTAGAAAAGACATAAAAGATATTTGATAAAGAATAGACAGAAATACAATCTTAGAAGACTAAGATAATAAAATTATGCAATGTTTCATGTAATAAACTTCTAAGATTCATACATAGAAGCTAAAAAAGCAAAGTTAAATTCTAGTTCTCTTTCATACATTTGGTATGCCAATATGTTTTTAGGAACTCTTTACAACAAAAGAAAAGTCAAGAAGGCCATAAATGAATCAGGTTGAAAAATGTTTCTAATAAGAAAATCAATTAAATTAATAGTCTGAATGAAAAAAAAATAAAGTCCTTGAACATTTTCAATTTCCTTAACAGAGATTAATGCAGATTTCCTTCCACCTTTTCAGTGAATGAAATTTTTTCTGATATTTTCATTGATTTATAACTGATCAATTCATTTTAGTAATGTTATTAATTATATTTGATTCCTTGAACAACATAAAAAGTGAACTAAAAAAGAATTTAATCATCAAATATAAAATGGAATTAAAAAAAATAATGTTCCTCATTGGCCAATGCAATCTTAAGGTTAATTACTATAGATGCATACATAAATCTTGTAAACATTGCCAAAAAATCTTTTTTGTTTCTATAGAAGATGTTATTAAGAGTGATTTTTCAAAAAGGGAATTTATGAGATAAACTTTTCAATGAAACAATGCACTATCAAAGTATGATGAATAAAATATAGATTTATCTTCCAAATGAGCAGAGTCAGATCATTGTATATAAGGATAAAAAAAAAGTCTTATTTTGGAGATTTTCTAATTTTTCTGCTGTTTGGTTCATAAGGCAAAATATAAATGGATTAGTCAATATTATTCATATTGATTTGACATTTCAAATTAATTTATAATTTGCTTAATCACATGAGGAGAAAAATCAGGAAATCAGACTGATGGAACTTCTCTACACCCACTCCACAATGAGTCAAAAGAAATAAACTGCTATTCTTCTATTTCAAAATCTGTTTCTTGATAACACGTTAGTACAGAAGAACCATGTTAAACAATGATAAAATGTGGTGTAGTTACTCTTACTAGTAAGTTAGACAATCTGACTTGCTTTCATGAAATAGTAAACAACAAAGTTATATAAAAGGTAGGAGCCATTGATGCAAATAACATGATTAAGTGGAAAATGTCAAATGTTTTTATGAAGTACTTCTTGCTTATAAATTGTTTTCTAAAAACAAACAAAAAAATAATAGTCCATGCACTTTCAAAACAAAAAATATTCACAAAAATTCATAAGAAACTGAATATTGATCAAAATAGTTTTATATTTATTAATCCAATAATATTTTTTTTTTATTCTGTACAAATAAGAAATGTTTTCTTTCTCTTATACATACACTTGCATTTAACTATTATTTGTTAAAAATGAAGACATTTAAACATCTATGAAAACAAGAAATCTGTAAAATAAGATAGTTGAAATAATACAATTTAAAACAGTAAGAATAACATAATCAAATCTTAATTCAAGCTGAGGAAATTTAGAAATACAATGTACATTTTAATCTAAGAAAAGCAAAACAAACCAAGAAAAATGGAGGAATCTTTACATATTTGCATGACAAACTTTTATTTCTCTTTGCCTCAAAATATATTCAAAAGGAAATAAATGCCAAGTTGTCACATAGTAAATACTTAGAATTATTTGGAAATCCACCTACTCAAATTTCAACATTATCATTTTGGGGTGGGGGGAGGTAAACGCTGAATGTTGTTAGTTTTATGATATTTAATTCTTAAGTGTATTCTTTTATGGAAGCAAGTTCATCTTTAAAGTTCTGATATTTATTCTCTGCATGCTACACTTATCATGTTGGTTATTAAAATGTAAGCTCTTGTTACTTCCTCATTTAACAGCTGCCATTGTAAATGTTTGACATCATTATTGTTGTTGTCACACAAAGACATTTTTAATGCAGACAATCATAATCTGCAGATCAAATTGTACTGGAATGAACTGGTCATAATCAAAAAAAAACCCCAATATATCTACATTTGAGCTTGTACTGATACTTAAATATTAAGATAAACATAGAGAAAGAGAGAGAGACATTATATATATATATATATATATATATATATATATATATACACACACACACACAGACACACACACAACAGACATATCAGGAAGAGACAGGCATCAGACAGATGGACAGACAGACAGACAGACAGACAGACTTAATGCCATAACAGATTGAATAATTATTACAATCACATAAGTATTAATGTAGGTTTGTAACTATATATATATATATATATATAGCTAAAGAATAATAAAAAATACATATATACATGAAAGTATAATGTCAAATTTAACTTCAATCTAATGATTTTCAACATTCTGACTGTATATGCTGATTTTTTCCTAATGTATGCTTTATTCATAACAATAGCGTTGAAAGGCAGTTAATGTCACAAAGACAAATAGTACAAAGGATGTAATACTAAAGTACCAAGTGATTAGGGTACTGGAAACTCCCTATGTTCACACACTGCCACACCAGTGGGAATATATCTTTGTCTACATAAATGCCAAACTATCTGCATACAATGACAGATGAAAAATATATATTTGAATATTGAAAATATGACTGCTCATAAAAAGAAACTAAAGGAAGGTTCCATTTCAGTTAGTGGATAGGTCAATAGACAAATGTCAGGTAAAAATCACCAACAATTATTAATGAGTAAAAACAAAAGACAGGTAGAAGAAAAACGGACAAATAGAATTAAAAAAAAAGAAAAGAAAACTTTTTTTTAAGGCCAGTGGCCAGTGTGCCTACCTGCACTGTTGTGGCAGGAATACTGTAGTCATAGCAGCCCAAATGGAGATGATCACAACAATGGATGCAGTAGTGGTCCTTCCTTAGACATTATTGTTGTGCTAAATCAGATATGTTACTTTGAGACAAATGACACTCACCAAAAATGCAGTGTGTCACTCTTTATATTTTAATTTTTTTCTTTTTTAACTTCAGGTACAAGAACGAGAACAGGAAGATCAGGCGTGGTAAAACCCAGCAAAATTTTTATTTATACTATATGCCTGCATGTGTGTATGTCATCAATTGATATAGACAGATGACAGCAACGATTAAAGAAATAGGATATTGACAATAATAACCACAACAAACAGCAGACGTTTTGCTGGTTGGTGGGCAGGCCCTTGTTAATAGCACTGCGTCCAGATGGAGAGCAAGAAATGGAGAACAAGGGCAAAAAGGACAAGATCCCAGGAATCAGAGTAAAATAGGAGAGCAGATCATTAAAGAAGTAAGTTTTTGTTGTAGACACACTAAAAAAAAAAATATGGCTGGTAGGAGCGAGGCTATGTGTTACACAAGGCCAGGAAAAGCAGTAATTTACCAGTCATAGAGAACCATGTCCTTATATATGTGCATGTGAGCCAGAGAGAGAGAGAGAGAGAGATTAAAGTGTAGCCATAGGAATTTTGTGTCAGCTTCCTTGATTGGTGCAGCTTCACTAGTGATCAATAAAGAGAAGGCTTAACAGAGAGGATGAGAGAGAAGGAAGAGTGTGTACATTCAGCTTGCTACTATCATTATAAAGCCTTTTGCTGCTGCTGCAGTATTACTTTAACAATGACTGCAACTGCCTACTGTCTATTGCTGCTGTTGTCTGTATTGATGTAGTTCCATATAAACATGACAGGGCAGTAGTACTAGCAGGATGCAGCAGTGTTCAAACAAATAGACAAGTGTAGAGAGACTGCAACACAGTCCATTGCCAGTTGAGTTTAGGGTTATTAAGCAGAATGGCTACCATATGCTGCTGCTGTTATAGCTGCAGACAACCTGCAGACTAAACTGACCAGTCTATGGCAGGGTCGTGTTAAAACTGCAAACTCAAATATGGTTACAAGAATTTAAATCTGTTGTCTTAATAACTATAAAAATCAGAGTATTGAATAATATGAACATTTATATGCCTATTAAGATTCTTGACCTATCCAATTGGCATGACATTTCCGTCTCATCTAGAAATTACACTACTGACTACATTTAAGGTTAAATTCTTAGATCATTATATAAATAATGCTGTAATAATTTGCTTACATTGCTAGAAACATAAATTCTACCAAAATAAGCAAATTTCTTTAAGATATTAATGGAAAATTTAGTGAGGTTCAAGCAAATCATTCTTTTAAAGCTGTATATCATTTCTACCAAAATGTCTCCAGTGACAAAAATACTACTTCTACTAATAATGCAATTTTCCATGTCTGTGTAGGTCATAATACTTTCCTTTTGTAACCCTTTAAAAATCAGTTAACTAAGCGAGAGGGATTTTTTATCACTTCCACAAAATTAAATGAAGAGAAAGGATAAATTCATGTGGCATCATCCATTTCATAGTGTTGAACCTGTGATCAGAGGTTACCTCACAGTCTCCAAAAATGAAGATAGATATTGACAGAGTGATGGTTTGTTAACAAAGAATATTTAGGGAGTAAGGTTGCTTCTCATGAACTTAAAGAACAGATTTATTTTAATTTTTTTTTTTATTTATAGCTGGTACAGGATATGAAACAAAAAGAAAAAAAAAGGTAAAAAAATATATTCTTACACTTTAGATAATATAATTATAGAATAAATCAAGAATTCATGTATTTATTCTTTTTATCAACAATATATGGCAAATGTATAACATCAAAAGAAATGAACAAATATGAATCAGTTGAATTTTAGTTATAAAATAAAAAAAAGACAAATATCAGAAAACTGTATGCATATTCAAAGACAAATAACCAAATTATAAAAATGAAAAAATACTGGTGGCAAAAATAGAAATACCAACAATCTTGATTCTTAGAATAGTAACCAAATAGATAAAAATTGATGTTCTTGTATTGATAATAATGGTTTTAATGAGATTAATTTTCAGAATGAAAACCAGATTTGGGATGTGTGTCTGCAGAAGTATGTGAATACAATATGGCACTCAAAGACAACCTTGACATGTCATCAAATATCTGAGGTAGAAGCAAGATGAGAATACCTGCAAGTAATAAAATAAATTATGCTATATATATACACAATATAATTGTTTATTTAAGTATAGAATATCAACAAATGCAGATCAATAAACCATCTAAAGTTAGAACAAACTACTAATCTTAAACCTTTTGTAATAGGTTAATATGGTCATGTCATGTCTATGTCTTATAACTGGCTATATCATTATTATTACTACTACTACTACTAAATATTAATTTACCCATGGCATAAAAAACTGACAATAATATTTAAATATTTAACTAATTCTGTAATTATACTATCATTTAGGGATTATCAAAAACTTTGTTGCTCTGAATTTCTTGCTAAGAAACTAAAGTTAAAATTAAGATAATTGATAAATTTGACCCCCATGCTACAACTCTATATATATTTATATATATTGTTTTTTATTTATATTACTTCAAGGGTTTATTTATCTATATCATTATGCTAGACTTATTTTTCTATGTTTTCAGAAAAGTACATCATATAGAGTTCTCTGTAGTGGGTGTTTCTGATAAAACAGAAAAAGTGTTATACACATACAATATGTATATATAAATATAAAATAGCATATAGTGAGAGCTGGTGTTAATAAAACAGTGCTCAATATAAAATAAGAGAGCTAAAATTTACATTTATTATTTATTTGTGTGTGTGTGTGTGTGTGTGTGTGTGTATATATATATATATACACACACACACACTTGTTGATATTTATGCATGAAGCATCAAAGTAATCAACTGTAAGAATTCTTATTTTGTTACATTTTAACAGATGAATTGATCAAAATCTTTCCTGATAATGTAAGTGACATTTGGTGGCACCTAGAGTGTATAAGATTGAGAAATTAGATATGAATTTGATGTTAGAAGCAATCTCCCATAAATCATTAAAAAAATCTATGCAGTTCCAATCTCAGTTAACATGACTCATCATCCCTAATGGGTTGGCAAATCTAACTTTTTACAAATAGTAAAGAATAAAAATAGGCAGACTTACAAAAAGAATCACTATCTCCATCCCATAACAATTGTCACATTAGTGCACACATTTTACACATTAAATAAGGTAGAATTATAAAAAGTAATAAATAAAATTTTAAACTAAAAACAGTCAATTCGTTGTTGAATCAACAATCATTTGAATTTATGGCCACTCAAATAGATTTATTTTATTAAATAGCTTTTTTCATACGTAGGTTATCTTGAAGTGAAACTTCAGCAAAACTATAAAATCTATCAGGTCTTCTTAACAACAATGAAATCTCATCATGATGGGATAAATTATCTAACGTTGTTATGGTGGGAAAACTTCCAACTTTGTTCAGTTGTTGAAAAATAGTCCTTACTCTAAATAACTTTGCCAAGATTGAATCAATATAGGTTAGGTTCTTGATAACTCAGGAAAACACTAATAAAGATAAAATGTGGTTTCAACTTGGAGACAAGCAACAGAGCATAGTAGGGAAAGAAAGCAAAGAAAAAGAAAAAGATGTAATTGTCAGGATTGCACTTCATAATTGATGAGAACAAAGTATAAACAGGAAAAGTTAGCAAGTTATCCAACAGAGACAAATTTGAAAAGCTATTTTGAAACTAAGTGAAGATAGTCATTGAGATGAACAAGATGAATTGATCTATCTTCATCTTAATTTTTCTATTTCTTGTCAATAAAACATTTTTGTTGCTGATATTTATACATCATATTTTACAAGTATAAAAATGACTATGAAAAACCCAGTTCTTTTATTCTAACTTAAAAAAAGCAGAATTTCTTCTACAAGGTTGAACTTTTAACAAACTAAAATTTATGTACCTTATTATCATAATGATGCCATTAAGAACATCTTATATCAATAAAACCAAATTTCTGATTTTTTTTAAGATGTTTACAATCCTTTTTGTTAAAAAGAATATACCTCTAAAGATTCACTAAAAATGCCCCAAACTTAAGAAAAACAAAGTTTTACTGTTAAAATCTTTGTTATTATTAAGAGGAAAGACCAAAGGATTTTTTTATTATTAAATTATATATATCAAGTAATTGTTGGGTTTTAATGAAACTTATTCATAAATGAATGAAATTATTTTAGAAAAGTTTGTAAATCTTGGTAAAAATATTTTTTCTACATCTGTTACCTCCCACTTATTTAATTTTATGAAATTTCAAGAAATTCATTCTTGTATATTACTTATATAAGTTATATACAAGTCCTTGGTAAATTTAAATCATTAATTTTTTTTTTGTAAATCAGGACTCCCAATTACAGAAAATTGGCTCTGAATCATAAAATAAAAAATGCAATGAAACTAAGACATTATTTAATTAGAAAGGCTTTTAATTGCTTTTATGAATGTGATATATTATGTATACTATAGTCCCCACCCAAAATTTTTTTATATCAATGAATAATGAATTTTACAAGAATTTTAATTTTTTAAAAAAATTTTAATTATAATAATTTAGAAAGTTTTAAATCTTAAAATTCTGTATTAATATGTTGCAGTTAGGTGATATGGTTATTAAGTAAAAACTACATTCACTAATCATAAATGGAACAGCTTACTACAATTAAGTGACTCTCAGTATTTTAAAAAGAATTTTGAACTTTGTGTGTACAAGCCTACTGATTTTTGTAGATACAGACATCCATACACAACATTATCAGAAAATAAGAGTGATAACTATAGTAAATTTAAAGCCAAAGATCCAAAATTTAATAAGATATTAAATTGCTTAGAATATTTTCTTAAATTTTTAAGATCACCTAGTATTTAAAAAATCATATGAAAAGGGTGTTCACATTATATTTGTCAAGTAAATATTACAGTTATATCCACCATAGAAAAAAATTTCCAATATTTTAAACTAAAAGTAAGTAATATTTGTTTAAAATTAGATTAATTAAACTATAAATCAGCTAATTTTCCTCAAAGTTTTATAAAGTATATTTTATTTCTGAAAGTTTTTTTTTAATAAATAGAATTATGTTGTGCTGAGAGTTTTGTAAAAATGGCTAAAATCATTTTGAAATACAGCAAAATATTTTGCTTATTGGAAATATTAAATTTAATCAGATTGAAATTAAAACTAAAATAAAAGCTTAAAAAAAAAAGATTGAGGTCTAAAATGAATTTTTAAAAATAAAAAAAAATTCATTTTAAATCACAGGTATCTTTTTCTTGTGGCTTGGAGAAATAAAATACAATATATAAAAATGTGTTACTTAAATTTTGTTGCTTTGTTGTGAATTAAATTCTTTAAATTTATTGAGTGTCCTTTTCAAATACCTGAGGATTGTGCAACTGCCAACAAATAAACAGCATATGAATATAAAACTAAGTCATGGAAAAGCACCAAAAACTTAAGTATTCCTTATATATATATATATATACTCAACTCTCCTGTCGATTTTGACGTATGAGGGTCAAGCAGATCAGTTCCTAGGAAACCAACAGCCCAGCAACAGCACATGAGATTTGATTATAGTGGTGAAGGTTTCGTGCAGGACCATCCACACTTTTTGAAGGGCTGAATACAGAAACCTGATGCACTATGTGCCACAAGGTCCCCAAACGACCTTCAGCAGGTTTTGAATTCAGAGTTGTCCTTCTCCTAGACCAGTTACCATCCAAGGCTATAGAACCCAGTGAATGTAATGGATTCGACTGGAATTCGAACTCGGCTCTCCGATTCCTCAATCCAAGCTGCTATCCATTACTCTACTGTGCCTATATATAATCTATCTTATGGTAGAAGATTGATTCTACTAGAAATTAAAAAATAAAAACTGTGCTTAAGCAATCTTAGAGCAAAATCTTAGGTTTATACTATTTAACATTTTTAATTTCAAGCTTAATTCATAATCTATCACCCCAATAATACATTGAGGACTGGTACATCATAGTTTACTACTGTCATGGCTCCAAAAAAACCACAAATGCAAGTTTTAATAAAATATATTTTACTCAAGATTTAACTTGGCAGTTGGTAGTTGGTAGTTTGGCTTTCCAGCCATTTGCCAAGAGACAAGTGTGGAAATGAAGGAGATTGTGTTCAGTATGAATAACCATAAATTGCAAAAAATGCACGAGCAGCAGCAGCCATCGATGTTGCTGCCTTGGTGCAGTAATGAAATCAATGAATGGATGGCAGAGATAGTGTAAACAGCAGATTGACAAACAAGGCAAAAAGATAACTATTTACGACAAACTTGCATTGTGAATAACACAAATCAAATTACTTGCAGACAACCTGCAAACACCCAATGCATAACAAAATTGTCATTTTGGCAAAGATAGTGTATACAATAATTTCAGAAATCAAAACCTGAGTGTATTAATACTTTTCTTTTTAATTATTTTAGTTATGTATGTAAATGCAAAATTATATAAGAAAATTACTCCATCTATTGTGTTTGTATGATCAATAAAACATAAACATAAAACTAACTTCACTGAAATTAAAGATATATAATTTCTGTTTATACGTTGTTTTTACAGATACATTTTAAGTAAATGGTTCATTTTTTAATTAAACAGTATCAGTTACATTTACTGGCCTGAATGTTCAAGAAATTTCATAGAAAATATGCATTCTCTGACAGGAATCGAACCTGTATTCCTATATGGAAACCATCAGAAAATATATTAAATAATTGTTGATCCATTTCATTATATATATATATATATATATATATAAATGAAGAGAAAGAAACAGATTTAGAATCCACAGTTCTTTGGCATTTACTTTTTTTAAAAAGTGCTCAATACAACATAGGGCTTAATATTTTTTAATGATATTTTTATTAAAAATATTTTATATTTCGACACGGAAATTTCTGTTTCGAGACAATGTTTTTATCTTGTCATCAGGCAATGTTTGGTAACTCTGGTGAAAATGATTTACATTTGAAAATAGAAAACAATATGTTTGCTTATTAAAGAGTTAATATGGGGAATCCAGATTTTTAGATCTTATGGGCGTGTCTCTTTTAACTAATCAGAAGGAAAGTCAACGCTAAATTTGAAAAGTTAAAAATATAGGTTTGATGTTGGAGGATGTGTGGTATTCATACATGTTTCAGGATAAATTAAATCCCGAAACAGAAATTTCCATGTCACAATGTAAAATATTTTAAATAAAAATATCATTTATATATATATATATATATATATATATATATATATATATATATATATATAATATATTGTATGTACATTTATTTATTTACTTGATTTTTTATATAATATATATATACACACACAATGTGAGGAACAAACAAATATATATTTATTATTAGTATACATTTTAGATCTGTCATTTTATACCGAACACTGTTTTATTACCACTAGCATTAACTGCACATTATTTATATATATATATATGTGTGTGTGTGTGTGTATGATAGTGAAAAGTAACTTTTTATGCATATACACATATATAAATACGCAATTAATTCTGTAAAAAGTCAGAGATACTATGAATTTATCTCAACAGTAAAAGTGTATAATGAATAAAAACAAGAACAAATGAAATAAAATGTTGAAAATTTACAATGTGAATCTAAATTCTTCTTTTTTCCTTTCTTACGAGTATCAAAGCTTGTAGCTTTCTAAATTCTTTTGTTTTTTCATGTTACTCGATAATTCTACAAAATCAAGACATTAATATTCAGCATTCTATGAACGATTAAGAAAATAAGTGACAACAGAAATTCAAAAGAAAAGACTTGATAGACTTTTGTTTCTTTTTAATCACATTCATATAAAATTTTTATTTTGCATAAATTCTGCTAATTGATTATTTTACAATGTTTTAACCTGTACTTCATTTGGGACATTTTAGTTATGTCAAGAAAAATGACATTTCATTGCTTATTTTCCCTCCACTTAGGTTCAATTGCAGCATTTGAAAAAGACCTTTAACAACTGAAGTAAAAGAACACATTGTAACAAAAGGTGTTTCTTAATGTCCACATCTACACTAATTAAAGTAACATAGAAACAGGTAAAAATAAACACAAATTTTAAACAAATATGCTTCTGAAATGAGTGAAAGTGATATGCATGCTGAAAACAATGTGCAGAGACTTCACCTGAATTCTCAAGTTCCCAGAATATATTTAAAAGAAACCAGGTAAGAGAATTGTAAAAAGCTGATAGAAAAATAATCAACAACAAAATATTTACATTCACTTATAACAGCAACCTTACAGTAAAATAATAACAGCAGCAGCAGCTGTAGTAAAATAGTGAAAAGGTCGAAGCGTAAAAGGGATTTTGGTTGGTAGATAGATTGTGTTATTAAAGTAGAAAAATAAATCCTGTCTATTCAAGTAATGCAATAGCGCCACCTGACAAACAGGATAAGCTGGATTATTAACAGCAGACATTAATACACTGACTTATTACTTTTTAAATACTGACAACTGATTCATAAATTGGTGAGAAAATATATTAAGTCAGGTAAATTGGTTTATAGCTTAATTTTTAGCAGGACTAATTCTGTGTATCAGATGATGGAAATATTTAATTTCTAGTATGCTATTAATATCTATTTTTTTTTTAATCAAAATAGAGATTATTCTAAAAGTTTTGTGCTTTGTATGTATTTAATCAGTTACTTCATCTACCAAAGTGTTGAAATAAATAAATTTAGAAGTTTTATTTACACACTTTTTTTAAGTGTTTCACCCCAAGCAAGGCTAGAAGCCACTAGGATGCAAGGGGTTACAGAAAATTTGGAGCAAGATCAAATAGGAGTGATAAAAGGAAGGATGAGGACAAGGGTAGTGGATAGATCAAGGCAACTGGAGATGTTGATTGACATTAAATTTGAATAGCTGGAGATTATAGCTCTCAGGGAAACTGGAATAGGGAAGGGAGTTCCACAGGCAAGAGGTACGAGACATGAAGCTATTGGAGTAGAAGAGACGGCTACATTTAAGAGTTTCGACAGTGAAAGGGTGAGAGTGGGATGCCAGCCTCATAGGGTGCTTGAACTCATGAAGTCTGGGAACCAGCAAATGCAGCTCCTCGGAGCAATCGCCATGAAAGTATTTGTAAAACAGAGAGAGAGGCAACGGCACGTCTGTGAGAAAGTGACTGTAGACGAGATGCCAGAGCAGGGTCAATTATATTGCATATCTGCCTCTGGAGCCTATCAAGAACCCAGAGGCAAACAGAAGGGGCTCCAGACCATATATGACAGCAATACTCCATGCAAGGATGAATTGTTGATTTAGGAGCCTATTGCATCTCGCAAATTTGGTTCTAAAGATTATTGGCGTCTCTGCAAGAGCGTACTGAACAATTGCAAACCCTCTATACTTCCTTTGTTCAACCAGTTTGAAGTCCTGACCTCCTCTGCCGACAAGGCTGAATGCTTTGCTCGGAAATTCACGTTCAACTCTTCCGGTGTACCCATACCCGACTTCCCTCTTAGAACTGAGGCCCTATTGAGTGGGTTACACATAACCCCGTCTTTGGTATTGGGCATTATCTCCAATTTAGACCCCAACAAGGCTAATGGTGGAGACGGGATACCAGCCATTGTCTTGAAGAAATGTGCACCTGAACTGGCGCCCGCCCTCTCTAAACTATATAACTACTGCCTCAAGGAATCTTGTTTTCCTAACTGCTGGAAGTCCTCTTCGATTGTTCCTGTCTTCAAGAACTCTGGCGACCCCTCTGACCCTTCTAACTACCATCCTATCAGTCTCCTACCCCTCTTCGGCAAAGTCTTCGAAGCCCTAATCAATACCGAAGTGGTTAACCACCTCACATCCCATGATCTGCTCTCAGACAAGCAATATGGCTTCTGCTTTGTCCAATCTACAGCTGATGTGCTTACGGCCATCACTGAAACTGTCTACCAAGCTCTTTAAAATAACGGGGAAGCTCATGCCATGGCCCTAGACATCTCCAAAGCGTTTGATAGGGTTTGGCATGCCGGACTTCTTCGCAAGCTCTAGGGTTATGGCATTACGGGTCGATTGTTTGACCTAATACAATCATTCCTGTCAAACCGTGAATTAAAAGTCATTCTCAATGGATTCTCCACTTACGCATGTCTTAGAAATTGTGTATGCATTTGTTTTTGTCTGTTTATATGTTATTTTACTTAGTGTAGTCAACAACCCTTACTTGTGATCAGCACATATCCTAAGAAGGCTATCTATTCTATAATATAAAACATGTGATTTTAGATATTTATCTATCATATAGCTTGGTCTCTACTTCTTAATAAGATATTCTGTTGTTATGATAACAGGACACATAGAAACCAATAAGAAAATATTTTTCATGTAACCATATCAATGGAATATATAATTAGTAAGTAGGGTCGATCAGCTTGCTAATACATTGCTTTTTATTTATTTTGGTTTTTGTGGTATATTTCTTTGGATATTTTTACTTTTAATTTTTTTTTTTTTTTTTTTTACATGCAGCAATAGAGTTAATTGTATAGAAAAATATCCTAAGATTACATGTGAAGAAAATATAACCAATGTAAATGCTAAATATTTCCATAATTTTTGACAGCATTAGTAAAAACTAGTTTAGCAACCATCTACACCATAATCAATTTTCCAAAGTTGAAGAGAAACTAATTCTTCAAAAATGAAGTTAAAATGTTTTATGCTAAATACTCTTCAGACTTTAAAAGAACTGCGCATAGAATGAGAAATACAAATAAAGCTATTAAAGTGCATAGAATAATTTATTGAAAATAAAAAAAGGAATAAATTCAACAAATTTATTCAGCATAATTCAAGGTATTATAAGGATAACAAAACTATGAAAATACTATACTGAAAATATCACCTAAAAATATAGTTTTACTTAGTAAAGTTGTAGGTATCCTTTACAGATTATTTTATTAAGATGCAGTATATTAAAAAATAAAAATAAATAAAATAAACATTGTAAAATATTTTATAGTTTAATAAATTTACAAAATATACTGCAACTAGTAGATGTTAAATGAAAATTTTAATTATAAAAACAATATAAAAGATAAAGTAATAATCATTACAATTAAAAATAAATAATTTGTATAAAGTGTGCAATATTTTTTTTATGCCATCTCAGGGATTTTTTGTTAGGGGTTTGATTCTAAATTAACTAAGTATTCTACCTAATAAGCAAATATAAAATCTATAGTTTGAGTGATTTGTTTTTTTTAGTTTTTTTTTTTTTTTTACAGCTTATCAGCTTTTGCAAGTTATTTAAAGCCAGAAAATATTTTTATATTGTAAGAATTTGGGGGGTGGGAGATAATGAGTTTATTAATACAAGTCCTACTAATTAACCCATAGCTGGAGAAGAGGAGAATGATTCATATGTTTCTCAAGGGTATTTGTGCGTAAGTGAATATAACAAAACCAACTGGAATTTGAATTTGGCTCTCTGAATTCTAATTCCAAGCTGTTGTCCATTATACCATTTGCACATCCAAGCTTACAGTACTTGGTAGTCCCAAGTGGTCACTGATCTAGTTACTGACCAGGCTTGATGTTGTTTAACTTCAGTGAGTGTATGAGAACATAGCCATAAGCCTATAAAATCTATAATAAAAGAACATAGATAAACTACCAAGAAAAGCTAAACTATCAATGTTGAGAATATCACTCAGATGTATCTTCTCATTTGCAGTTAACCAAAATTATTAGTGTTTCAGGGGAAAAAAAATGAGTAACAAGCAGAAATAAGAAGGCAGATGAAATGAGGCTGAAATGTAATCAAACGTGTGCAGTCAAGTGAAAGGTGATCTAATAAGCCCATCTGCTAAAGGAATAGGGTTCCTAACCTGGCATGACTTGGAGAATATTAAAACAAATATAACAGCTAGTGCTGCTAATGAATACCTAACCTGACAGAAATAGTGTGTGTGTGTGTGTGTGTGTGTGTATATATATATATATATATATATATATATATATATGATAATGGAAGATTCAAGCAAGCCATGTTAAGATTTCATATGAAATTAGATTTACTTTATAAAGGTTTTTGGGATAGCAAATTTTACTATATATTAATATCTTCAGAACAGGAGATTTGTTTTTCTTTTAATCATTTCGCCCCAATCTAGGCAACAAAGACACAAAGAGTTACTGTGTGAAAGAAAATAATAAAAGAACACTAATTAATAAGACAAAAGGTAAAGATTAAATTTTTGAAGATCTATGGTAACTGGAAACCAAGAAGCTGAAAAAGAGTTCCACAAGCAAATAGTGCAACAGAAGAAACTGTTAGCATAGAACTTATGGTTACATCTAGTCATTTCAATTGTAAGATGATGAGACCTTACCACTAATTTAATAGTATGCTTAAATTCATAAAGTCTAGGTACCAAAGATAAAAGCTCATCAGAACAATTACCATGAAAATAATTATTGAAGAGGCACAGGGAAGCTATGTTATGGCAATGGGAAAGTGACTGAAGCTCAGATACCAGGTCAGGACAAATAACATTACAGATTTTTTTGTATTTTATCAAGAATTTCTAAATACATAGTAGAAGCACCAGACCAGATGTGACAGCAATATTCAATGTATGAATGAATGAATGATAGACTTATAAATGTGTAAGATAGATTCTGGTGAGAAAAACTGTCTAACTTTCCTAGAAGCAGACCTAGCAATTGATTTAATATAATTTTTCCATTTTAGGTCAGCAGAAAACATTAGCCCAAGAACTTGCAAGAAGATATTCTTTCAGATGATTAAAAGAGAGAAGTTTTATTTTGGAGGCATTCATATTAACAAACCATTTCTTGCCCCAGTTAACAATAGATTGTAGGTCATTTTTGAGCTCAGCTGCTAATTTGATCTTGATATAAAGAATATTATAATGTATACCACTGAATATATGTGTGTGTGTGTGTGTGTGATCTTGATCTCCAAATTAATGTAAATATTTTTTCAAGGATCATAACTTTTTACTATCTTCCCCCATCATATCTGCCATTAAATAATGCAATGTATCACCCTGACTGACCAAAGCTATTTTTTACATTACAGATTGTTCTTACCTCCAAAATAAGTGTTTTTCTTCTTTAAAACATTTTAAATGATCAATTTGCTACTGACTTGATTGCTTACAGTGAGCAAACAGTTATATAATTATCATTACAATGTGATGACCAATTTGCAATTCATATCTGTCAAATGCACTGGATCTCAAAGGAATCAGCCTTATCAGACTTACATTTGAAATTAAACATTTCTAGATTAAGTTTCTAATAATTGATATAAGTTGTTTGTGATAACTGATTTTTCTGGACAGGATTTTTTTTCAAAGTTAGTTTAGTCCTTGTAGATGTGAACAATTCCAAAACCCATTTTCTATAAATCACCAGAATTCAAGAAACATAATTGCTTGTTTGATTTTATTTTTTACAGCTTATCAACCTTTTGCAGGTTATTTAAAGCCAGAACATATTTTTAGATTGTAAGAATTTTTTTTTGAGATAATGAGTTTTACTGATGCAAGTTCTACTAATCAGACCATAGCTGGGAGGTAGAAAAGGTGGATTTATACCTTTCCCAAAGGTATTTGCATGTAAGTGAATCTAACTCAGCTTCCCAATGCACAATTCTGAGCCAATTTATCTACTACACCACCCTCACTTACAAGTTTACAGCACCTGGTATTCCCAAGCAAACAAAGTTAAGGTCACTTGTTTATTACACAATGTTATACTCCATTCAGTTAGATCTCATTCTGCACACTGGTCGGATGTGACCACCACAAAAGCAGAAGACGAAATAACAAAAGTCATTTTCTGCACATTGGGTTCCATGCACCATGTCTGGTCTACAAAGTGAACTCTGGTGGTGGCAATTCATGAACTTTCTCATGAGTAAAAGAGATGCCCCTGGGGATTGCTGCTGCTACCATCACCATGACAACAGTGTTGCGGACTGGTCACAATGCAAAGTACTACTACCGCCACTGTCACCGCCATCAATCAAACATTTCAATGACCGTTTCCACTTCTGGCTTGACCTATCACCTTAGCTATTCAGTTTTTGACTCGATTCCTCCCAGCTACAAGCTACATCGATACCAAAACCTACCATCATATCAGTCTACCTTGACTCGTTTACAAGGCACTCCATTTGCAGTTGACCCCAGCAACATCTGGTCCATAGAACAGCTCTACCTCAACTCGCTTACAAGGCACTCTCTTTGCAGTTGACGCAGTGACCTCCATTCCACAGAACTGGTCTCCCAAAACCAGCCATCACCTTGGTCTACCTCAACTTGCTTACAACGCACTTCCTTCACAGTCAATGCAGTAACTTCCGTTCCACAGAACTGGCCCCCACAAAACCCGTTGTCACCTTGACCTACTTCAGCCTACCTCGACTCGTTTACAAGGCACTCCATTCGCGGTCAACCCCAGCAACATCAGCTCTACCTCAACTACGCCAATCTCTCACCCCAGTTAATTAAATTGTGAAATCTTTAAAACATTGCTAAAAGATGTATATAATATTTCATGTTGACAAGACTAGTTCAACTGTAATAAGTTTTCTTTGTAGTTGCGATGATGCTGAACAAACTTTAGTATGATTTTCCTGGCTTGATCATCAGTTGAAAATGGCCAGTATATGAACAAAATGACATGTGACTTCATGTAAGCACAACCATCAACAGTTTCTGAAGAGTTTTGTCTATCCAATTTCACTTACTAGACTTTGGTCAATTCTTGGCAGGGTTTCAGGCACTTACCAAAGGGGGCCACATACTGGGATCATCTCCCCACGCTAATCTCCCTGATAAAATGTTCAAAATAAGATTCAATCCTAGGTCTCATAGTTGTAGCATTAATATTCTAAATACTTGGCTGCACATGCAAATATGTGTGTGTGTGTGTATATGACAATATGAACCAATGACAATAGGAAACCAATAACTGATAAGAACAAAACTGGAATGTTTAAGATTGAGAACCAACACAGAGGCATCATAAGAAAGTCTGACCCATTTCTGTTAATAAAAAAATTCAATATCTTGTAAGATATAAAAAGAAAGCAATTTGCACAAGATCAATAAAATGTGGTTAATGTCTCGAGTCCCTAGTGACGGTCATACATACATATATATGAGAGAGAGAAAGCAAGTGAGCAGCTGTATAAAGATAAATAAAAGGGGGCAATAATGTTAAGCAAAGAGCTATGAAATATGTACCCTTTCTTTACTTACTGATTTAATTAATTCTACCAAACAAATCAAAATCCACTTATAGGTACCTCCACGAATAGCTTGATGAAAAAGACGCCAACCTTGCTGAAAACAAAATTTTATCGTCTAAATGCTTATGTTATTATTAAGAGGAAAGACCAAAGTTTTTTTTAATTAGTTTTTAAAACTTTTCCTTTTTAGAACATTCTAAATTTTGATTAAAAAAAACCTTGTTTCTCTTTGTATCAGTGGAACTAGTAAATAACATAGACAATTTTTAGTACGTTTTTTTGATATGACACACATTAACTTGGAAAATCTTGCAAAAATATAAATAATTGTCAGATGTTAATGAAACTTTCAGGAACTATTCACAGATGATCGAAATTATTATAAATATGTTTTTTTTATTATAGTCATGGCAGAAATATTTTTTTAAATATTTATTAAACACAACTAATTTTATGAAAACGCTAGAAATTCGATCACATCAGATTTAGTCATTACAATAGTTAAAAGCACAAGCCTTTGAGGAATGCAAATCATGTTTTTTTTTGTTTTTAATTGGAACCCTCTACCTGGAAATCAGCTCTGAATTGTAACATACAAGACTCAATAAAACAAAGATATTATTTAATTTCAAATGCTTTTAGTTGTTTTTATGAATATGGACAATATTTTCTGAAAGCAAAAAATTTTTCGATGAAAAATGAATTTTTAATACAATTATTTGTTATTTCTTAATTATAATAGATTTTTACATTTAAGTTGTTAAAATATTATAAAACTAGTTAAAAGCCACATCGAGTTTCCTAAGTCTCCTTATGAGATAGAACTTTTTTTAGCGCATTGTAAATTGTATCATTTTGACTAATCAAAAGATCCACAGTAATTAAGAAATGTAATTTTATGTTTATAATTGGGCTGTAATTATAAATTACGGAAGACCAACCAGAATACAATTAAGTTGCATTATTTGAGTTAAGCATTGTTCTCCGCTGTTAAGGCCTTTACTTTTGCGAAACACGTGTGAAGAAGTTAATTTGATTTTTTCAATTTCAACTGAAAAGGGTACCTACAAGTATCAGTATCATCTTATGAAATTTATATGATCTTATTTTTATATTAATCTCAGTTATGACATTTTTCCATAAATGAAATATCACAATTAATAATAAAATGAATGGAAATACAAATAACACAGTAAAATGTAATAAATGTACATAAAATTATAGTATTTTATGTACACTGATAAAATTTCATAAGAAAGGTACCTATAAATTAATTAAATACCTTCCTTATGAAATATGAAATTTAATCTCACTCTTAACAGTCTTATTTTAATTTCTTTAGAATATATTTTCCATAAAGCATCATAAATGTAAAGGTGAAAGCTAAGTACAAAAAAAAAAAATTTAGAGCGCTGAAAGTTTTCCTTAAAAATAACGAGGTAAATAATTTGTTCACTTAAATGTAAATTATTTCACTTTTCTCCTTCCGTAGAACAAATTAGCCTCACGGAATCCACCAATATGTCATTCATCACCTGTCAAGTGATGCAAAAGTTTATGACCTGCTTTGTTTTATTTTCAAATTACATCTTTTCGGTGCAAAAGCTAAGTTAAGCTTGGTTCAAAATATTTTAAATAAACATTATAATTTCTGATTTTCTTAAAATAAGTTTTGAAAAAATGATAATTGATATTTAAAAGTATTTCAAAGTGGGATTTTCAGTTTTTTTATAAAATGGAAAAAAATGGTCAATTTTGCTGACTCAAAAAAAAACCAAAAAAAAAAACCAGATTTTTAACAAAAATTTCGGACGTGCTAAGAATGATTAAAAAATGGAAAAAAATAACCCCAAAATACTTTGATCTTTCCTCTTAATAATAACAAACATTTAGACGATAAAATTTTGTTTTTGTCAAGTTTGACATCTTTTTCATCATGCTATACTCTTTTTTTAGCGATCTTGTGGAGGTACCTAACTTAATAAAATATTTATATTATAAAGATTTTTATCTGTAATTATGACTTCTATTATACTCCTTACAAGGAGTAGAATTTTGTGATCTATAAAAGCCTAATAAAATTCAACCTTTTTCCAGAAGTTAATATGAAAAAGAAGTCTTAGTTTATAAACTCATGATAACCATAAATATGTATTGTATATACTAGAGTATTGTGCCAGTTTTTATGATCGTTTTTTTTTTTTTTTTAACCACAAAAAAATAGGGGTCACACTATACACAGGTAATTTTTTTGAAGAGGCTAAAAATCCTGCATTTTTGGTGACCAGTTGCTCTATACACAGGTAAATTTTTTTCTGGATTAGTTAAATTTTATGCCTTTTCAGTGAACATAACCTACATGGTAGGCCTACATTCTCAGGATAGCTTTGTAGAAAAAAGAATGAAGACCATTTATTCTCTATAAAATATGTATGGGATGATACCCAGTACTGCAGTACTGTAGGCCTACTATCATTGCTCAGAAGTTGTGATCGCATTATACACAAGCTATATGAAAAAAAAATCAGGTTTTTCACCAAAAATTAGGGGTTATACTATACATAATAAAGTAGGCTTATACAAGAGTATATATGATATATAATTTTAGATTTTACCAAAGTAAAATAGAAAATCATTCTTCCATTCTTCAAATATCTATGGATTTAGTCTACAATCCTAAAAACTACTCAAATCTACAATGTAATGAAAACCACAAAATCAAATGGTTGATGACTGTATTCATGTTTGATATTTAAGTGTTATTAGTTTGGTATGATAGAAAAAATATTTCCTATTCTATTACATTTGAATCACCAAGACAGCTGACCTGTTGACATCAATCAAAATGAATTTCTGAATGATTCTTGTTTATGTCAAATCCTGAATCTGTTATCATAATTTCACCAGAATTTCTTGATGTGGTTAATAAATCTTTTTCTTTGATGACCAACAAGAATTTAATCTTGTGTATTGAATATTCATTGCTTTGCTTGACTTTGAGTAATAATAGTGTAACTAAAATGTTTCAATATACTATTAGTTATATATGTAATATGGGTCATGTGTGTAATTATTATCTATACTACTTATACAATGTTTTTACTATGTAACATAATACATATTACCTATGTACTGTACTATTTGTTTATTACCTGCCTCCACTTTATACAATTATTGATATTTTGCAATACTATTTAAACAACAAGCTAAGCTTTATTTCATCCCCAGGTTATTAGTTCGTGCTTTGAAAATTTTCAACTACAAAATATCCAAGAAAATTCTACTACAAGATCTTTTTAGTTGTTGTTCACTTGCAGTACTGCCACTGACTTCACAGTTCCAGGCATTTGCAGCATAAACCTCAGCTGTTGCCATATACAAAAAAATGCCAAAAGAACAGCTGTTTCCAAAATATTGGAACTCAAATGAAGACAGATATTATACCCTTACATTTTAGGGTCACTTGTTACAACATTTCAAATACTCTTCAAAAAAACTACAGTAATTTTATATATATATATATATATATATATATATATATATATATATATATGTGTGTGTGTGTGTGTGTGTCAAAGTTATATGTTCAATTCACTCCCAAAAATCAGATCAAGCATCAGAATTTGTCATGAAATCTTTTGTTTATGCCAAGAATTCTTCACCAATCCCTCATATAAAGAGATACAATATAGCAGAAATCATGATTCATAAATTACGTGAAATTTCTCAATGCTGCTTCCCAAATTCATAGCAGTTCTACTCACGGGGAAAAAAAGGTACAAACTAGAAAAAAAGTTTCTTTATAAAAATTCTGATGCGTACATTATTTATTGTGTTCAACCTTGAGAATCCAACAAAAACATGTAAAAAAAACAAAAAAACACAACTGATTTATGTCACTATAAAAGTAAAACAGAGGTATGGATCTGATTAATTAAAATACTTCAAGGGGAAACTATCTTCAGGAACTATTGAAAGATACAGGTGACAGCTGCAAAAGTAAAGTATACTTAAACACAAGAGAGTTTGATGAGATTAAACTGATAAAGAGACTAGAAATCCAAGGATGAATCACAAACAATTTCTAAGCCAATTTGCTTAAATGATCATCCAAAAAATAAAGCTTATATTTATTCATTTTCTTTTGAGCTTTTGTCTCATTGTTGAGCTTTTTCTACTGTTATCTCAGATGAGATAATTCTGCCAGTTACTGTTTCAATAGAATAAAGTGTAGGAAGAGACCCCTTTTTTTCTCATTTTTTTTTTTTTTTAAATTAAAAAGCACAATAGCTGAAATTAATTGTTTTGGAGCAAATGTGAAATGTTCAGGTAAATGCATTAAAAACATAACAGGAAAGATAAGTAATGAAAGCAACAAAACAAATGAGGTCAATGAGATCAATTGTTGAAACAAAACTTGGAATGACAGGAAAGCTTCAGAAAATTTGTGCCTGGTCATAAAAGCTTGACTATAAAATATTTTAGGATAATGTGTATTTGGTGGATTTAAAATAGATTTAAGAATTATTATATACTAGTTCAGTGGAAGAGACAGATGACATCATGAATAAGGATTAACTTAAAAGAATGAACAGATACAGGATTTTTTTTAGCATGGACAATGAAATGAGAACAATCTACTCTCATGGCTTGAATAAAGCATTTAGTTTAAAATTCCCCAGTTACCAACTACAATAGACACCTGAAGAAGGTTGGAGCATACAGCAGCTGAAACCATGAAAATAAAGATGAGGAAATATTATTCAAGCTTTAGGTACTTTTCAAAATAAAGGAATCAAGAAATTTACTGAGAAAAATTGTCTTAAAAACTTGAATGGCAATGTTCTCATTGTTGTAATAGGAGATGATATTAAAAAAAATGTTGATAGCCAAGCAGTAACATTTTATAAAGCTAATATTTTTCAGTTGTAATTTCTTGACAAAGCAACAGCAATATTGCATATTATAAGGCAGCAACAAGTTGAATTAAAAACTTAGAAAGTAGTGTGCCCCGTCATTTTGGAAAGCAAGATGAAATGAATAGGATGGATTAGACAGTAGAACCTCAATCCCCAACATTTCTTCTTCTATCCCTTACTTTCCAACTTGTAATCAGTTCTTTTAACAGTCAAAATTCAATATTTAAACAACCAATCTCTGGAAAACAGTGATTAAAAAATAAATTAGGATTAAGACAAATTCAAATAATTGAATTATAAATCATAATTAGATTATAAAGTAATTATTATTATTATTACTATTTAAAATCCAGACTTAATTATATATGTATATATTCTCAAATGTCTTAATAAAGTCTTTCAGTGGATGAAAGACGTTGACTAAGTATAGTTTTTCCTTGTCTCTTTTTATTCATATATATGTGTGTGTGTGTGTGTGTGTGTGTGTGTGTGTGTGTGTATATATCTATATAATAAATGCAAATGTCAGTGTGTCATGCTTTTTCAACTTTACTCCTAGAGGCATAGCCCAACATATCACACCATTTTGGAATCAGGCCAACTCCATAAGCAAATTAAAAATATTACGGGCCGGATCTGAACCTGCAATCCTGAAATTTTGGATTCCCAAGTTTTCATTACTGTGATTGCGTTTGTCAATTTTTTTTTTACGTGATTTTTTTTTGATAAATTTTTGTATAATTTTTATAACTTCGAAGTAAATTTAGGAATAATCAAAATTAATTGCAAAATTCAGCAAAAGTCACTCATGAAATAAAAATAATTGTTTGTATGGAAAATAAAGGACCTACATACATCAAACTGTCTTTAAAGTGGCAGCAGAAGAATTATTGATGAACTTTTAAAAGGTAAGCTTAAATATTTATGCAATACTTAAATGCAGCAATCAATTTTGAGTTTTTCTGCCTATTGATAGGGTGGCTTTTAAGCTAGCATATATATATATATATATATATATATATATATATATATATATATACACACACACACACTCTCTCTCTCTCTCTCTCTCTCTCTCTTATAAATAAAAATTGCCAGATATTTAAAAGACAAGCAGTAGGATCTGCATAGATAACAGTACAATAAACTAATTCAAAGTATACAATAGGGTTTTATAAAGAAGTTTGTAAATACAAACAAGATTTACATTTAGTAGATTCTGTAGAAAACCAAAACAGAACCCAAGAACCAACTATTGTAGCAAAAATACGAAAAAGAAATCCAAGCATAAAGCTCTTGAACAGATGAAACAACGCTGGCAAAACAAACCTCTGTATGGCCAATATCCAAAATGTGCTAGCAAAGTCAATGTTGATAAAGTTAACACTCATTGATGGCTATGAGAATTTGGATTAAAGGCTGAAAAAGAAGACTTTATTCTTGTAGCAGAAGACCAGAGTCTTTTCCTTAGGAGCTGTCAGGCAAATATCATATATAATAGTGTGGATCTAAAATGCAGGTTCTGTAACAAATAAAAGGAAACCATAGACGATCTAATCTCAGGATGTTCTGTACTTGTGCCAAATGAATATAATAATTGTCATGATAGAGTCGGACAATATTTACAATGGACAATGTGCAAACCCTTTGGAAAAGATGTTAACAAACACTGCTATGGACATCACCGAGAACCAGTTACAGAAATAGAAGACATCCCAATTCTATGGGATTACACCATCTTTAGCAAAGGGGCCAGACTCAATTGTCAAAAACTGAAAAGAAAAACCTGCTTATTAATTGATATGGCTTGGTCAGCAGATGTAACATAGCAACGAAGGAATTTTAAAAACTATTGAAGTATAAAACCTGGAAATTGAAATAGAAAAACTGTGGAAATTGAAAACAAGAATAGTACCAGTCTTAGTAGATGTGACTGGAAAATATAAAAAAAAGGAGCACAACAACACATTGAAAAAAATTCCTGGAAATCCCAGCTTAAATGAAATACAAAAAATTGTCTTGATAAGTACAGCGTACACACTAAGAACTTCATGTAACACTAATGATTGTTATAAGAGTTAGAAAAATAAAATCATGAAAGACTTGAATGGTAGTGTGACCAAAGCAGGAATCAAAATAATGATAATCTACCATCCAATGAAAATACTGCATCAGGAAAAAAATTTTCCAAGGAGCATTAAAAAAACTTTCCATTTTTTTTTTTTTTTAATCTTTGCATTTTCACAAAAAGGAAACAATACTTTATTTTTTTGACTGTGAATGCTCATGTTTACAAAATTAACATTTTACCCACCGGCTCCAAATATCCACAAAGTATAAACTATATACTGAATCCATCAAGCCTGTCTGTCCATGATAATCTAGGCTACTTATAGGAGTTCTGTATTCAATCAAGAGTTTGACTTTTGGTCACATGTTCACAGGCATAATGGAGGGTTGTTATTTCATCAGAATAACAAAATACGTCAGTAATATTTTCATGTATACTAAAAACAGTCACAAGGAGCTCTGAAATCAATATCACTGTCAGACAATTATTGGCAAGTTCTAGATTGAATGAAGATGATTAGCCTCTTATTACAAAAGTCATTTGCTTCATTAAGTGAGTTATCTCATATCTTAGTTCTATAACTTATAAAAATTTAACAATAATAGTGAAAAAATTAAATACTACAGAAATCATGCAGATATCAGAAAACTCAATAAATCTTGATCAAAACAGAAGAATCAAATAATCGTATTATAACTTCTTTAGCTGAAGCACAAGGCCATTCCAAGAATACTTACAAGGAAACTGATACACCCATGGTTTGACAATCCTATGTTGAAAAAAATTCATACAAGAAAGAAACAAAGAGAAGAAAAAAATGGAAGGGAAAATGCTAAACAATTAAGAAAACTTAAAAGAAAACTAGTTAATTCTTTGAGAAACCAATATCTCCAGAAAATTGGAAATTAAATTAATGAAGCCAAGCAACATAGAAAATGTGTTAAAATGCAGAGAAAAGTAAAAAAAAAAAATCATAAAATCAAAACCACTACAGAAGAAATGTCCTGGTCTCAAAAAACACTTTGAACCAAATTTCAACCCTGACGACACTGAACTTAAGATGCCTGCAGAAATAGAACATATACCAATATACATCCAATCATTACAATGTCTGTTCCCAAATACAAACAATAATGAATCTAGTGATGAGATATTAAAAAAACAACAAAGGATAACAAAATATCACTTGATTAAACTTTTGAAAATAGCTTACTTTCTCCCTGAATTCAATAACAAGTTTCTCTATTTTAAGTCTGATATCAGAAATGTATCCCCAAAAAGTGGAGTTTGTCACATATTAAAGAACTATGGAAGCAGAAAGGTAGCCTTCAAGACCCTTATATGTACAGATGTATCTCAACTGGATCCATTATGGTGAAAGCATTAATGAACATTAACTAGGCTCTCATTGTTTATATTCTAACAAAAATCTACAATGACAAATGTAGGAAAGAAAGTTACAAATAAAATTAACTCATATTCTTGACTTATTTTTCAACCTTTTACTTGATAATCACTACTGCATAAAAATTAGACAATAATCATCTATAATAAATAATAGTGTGATTCATATGTCTGTCAGTCATATTAAAGCAAACAACTGGCATATAAAATTAAAAGAATTCTGTCTTAATTCGAACATCCAACCAAGAGATAAACAAGGCAAGTAACATAATCACTATGCTAGTCTTTTGTTACTTGAACAGCATGATAGAATTACCTCAAAAATAATAAATTTGTAGAGTACACAGATACTATACTGATCCTAGGTGGAAATGCCAATAAATAATCCAGTCGTTTTTTTTTTGTAGGTATTATGCTAACTTTTTTAAGTATAGTGAAATAAAATAAAGACAACATTTACAGATTCTACTTGCTTACAACAGAAAACAAATAAACAGATGCACAAAGGCATGAGATGGTAAAATGGATTTAATTTCCATTATCTTGTCCATTTCCATATGGCTGGTGATTAAATTTATTATTTCTGTCCAATTCTTTTAAAATTCTGACTAGTCTTTGATTTGCCTACTTAACTTAGAATTCTCAAAAATACTATAGTAAAATATAAAAGATCCTACTAACTATTCTTGTAATTGTACATCCAAGAAAAACCTATTATTGTCAGTTTGATAGAGAACAAACAGGAATCATTTATCAATCTAATATGTTTCACCTTTATTATTAAAGCTTCAGAGAATGAGATATGGAGAAAAAAAAAGAAATTCTGGTATTTTTACTTTTGTGTTGTTTGATTTTCATTGCTTAATCATGTGTATTCCACTTTTTAAACCAATGTTAGTATAATTTGTGGCATTCCGAATTCAAAAAGAGACGAATCATCCATCCAAAGTTTCAAGAAATTAACAGATTCCAAGTCTACTTGAAAAACTGTAAATATTGCTTTATATATGTAAGTGTATAATAATTCTAGTTTGTCTATGTGGGATTCAGATGATAATGTATATTTGTCTGCGTGCATGTGTGTGAGTGTGTGTAGTAGCAGACATTATATTTGTTGCTTTTTTTGCATATTGATTTGGGAATGTTTTTCAGTTTATAAAAAAATAAAAAAAAATAAACATGCAACAGTACTTATTTTCTGAATCTAATGCATTAAGAAACTATAGGTTCAGAGCCAGTATCAGTTAAAAAAAGTAGCAAAATTGAATTTACTAAACCAAAATCTGATCCAGACCAATTGTGTATGTTTACAATTTAAATACTGAATTTTTGGAAGTGTAAAGCCTTAAAAACACTACAATGAAAGTAGTATGCAGCATTAACAAAACTATGAAATAATCAAAGAAATAATTTCAATAATTATTCTACAGCACTATTAACCTTAAATTTTTTCCAACATTTTGCCATTTATAGACATTTCAAGATTTTTAAAAATAGTTTTCTTTTTAACAAAATATACCAGTTCATTATTAATGTTAAACGTAACCTTATTTTGATTTTCACTATTTCTTACAAATACAAAATGACTGTTATAAACAAATTAATCAAAAAAATTGTCAATGTTTTTATATTCAAGTCTCTTCACTAAATCTGAACCAAAAATCAACAAAAAGAAAAAATGTTCTGGATCTCTAATTCTTTTGTTAGCATAGTGCATGTTTGCAAATCAAATAACTATTTTATAATTTGTTTTGATCAATAAATCATTAATCCCCAGAAATAGAAAACAGGAATTACTGAGGTAATTTTTATCACTTATCAAAGCAATAGCATTATCATAACTCACTAAAAATAATTTGGTATTAATAATTGGAAAATAAATAAAATAATTATTAGCTAATAAATCTTTCAACATTTTTTTCCTAATTGACTCTAGCAGTTTTTGATAATCTAGCTTCTAATTTGTACAAGGTTTTGAGTAAAATAATATATGGTTTTGCTTATACAGTTTAAGGATAATGATCCTTGTCCATATATTATCTTACAATTTTCTATAAAGAAATAAAGATCAATATTTATTATTAGACATTATACTTAAATTATAACAAAAAAAGGGGAGGGAGGAAAATTATGATTTTTCTATTATCAAAAATGGGTAAAATAATAAATGAAATTTTTTAGAAATTCACAAATCAAAAAAATCAATGTTATGCGTATTGGACAAAAAGATATACATAAAAGAAAAACATCCAGAAATTTTAAAATTCATTAAAAAAATGAATGACTACTGAAGAAAAATCAATATTTTTCATGAAATAAACTAAAAAAATGATAAAATTTTAAAAGAATTTACACATTTTCTATTTTTCTCTTAGAAGTTAACAAAGAGAAAAGTGCTGCTTATAAAATAGCATGAAGATGGTTGTATAAATGACTGCTTATGGAAAGCTTAAAGAAGGGCTTAAATACTGACAAGAATAACAATTAGATAGGATGTGGAGAAAAAGGCATATACAATTGGGAACACAGGACTGTTGTAAAATTAGTTTAAAAAGCCAAGATGAGACAGTACTGAAGTATGGAAGTATATATGCTTGTTTTTGGAAGTTTTATTTAGAATTGACTGTGTAAATTAAGGGAAAAAATCATTGTTAAGTCAGCAACAGAAAAACACAATAGTTGATTAAGAAATCATTTCATATATAAAAATCAATAAAAAATACAGATATCAATTTAGTAAAAACATATTTTAAAGATTTTAATTATAAAAATCAAAAGATAAAAGAAAGTTTTCAAATGAAATGCTCAGAAATTGAACAAATTAAGTATATAGGGTTTTTTGAGTGCAATGATTTTTGAAAAATAAAATTCAAGTTTATTCATTGAATATATAAAGCTTGAAACTTGTGTGCTCAAAACTCTGAAAATTAATTAAAACTGTGAATCAAATAAATAAAGTTATATATATATATATATATATATGTGTGGCCAACATAGCTGTCCTTGCTTAATGGAGATATCTAATTTGCATATTCAGCTTTAAAAACAACTGTATTTTGTTATTACTTTCCAATTTGGTCTTTTGTAATATTTATAAATAAATGATTGTTTTCTTTGTGACTTCTATAATTGCTTAATTTAAAAAAAAAAAAAAAAAAAAACAGAAGCCATTTTTCTACCCTGAAAGTGGTAACCATTAATATTAGAGCTTAGGGAAAGAAATCATGTGTAAAGCAAAGCAAGCAATGTTGACATTTTTTAATAGTATATTTTGTAAATCCAACAAATTGGATAACATGGAGTATATAAAATAAACTAAAAATATTTAAACCAATTCAACTGTTTAAATTATGACAATTTTGCTAATATCATTTTATAGCATATTATTCCAATAAATGACTGTATAGCAGAGTGGAGCAGAGGAAAATGACTTGGCCTGTGCACAAGTAGATATTATTGTTCGTCAAATATAAATATACCATCTATGTTTATTTAGTAACCTGATATGCAAAGACTTATAACAAAAGTATACAAGATCATTTCATGATATAAAACATGAACTCTTAAAAATTCTACAGCAATGTGACCACTTTAAATTAAGCCATTACATATTTTTAAATGTGAATTAATTCAATAAACTTAGTAATGAGTACAAAATCTTAATAAGCTGAATTCTAAATCCCAAGTTGATACTCAACCCCTTGGAGCTCCAAAATTACAAATGTTATTAAAAATAAATACCTATGTTTCATACAGTAACGTGAGTGGTTAAAATTTATGAGTGGCTATGTTATAAAAAGTCTACATGTTTTTTTGGAAACTTTAAGCAAAGATTTCTAACTGCTAAATTGAACCAAATCATACTAAAATTTAATTTAAATGGTTTATTTTGTAAAGTAAGATTGAAATTTTTTTAATCATAATTGTTCCAGTATAAGAGAAGACCAAACATATAAAAAGGATGTGCCAAGTATTTGAGAACACATCTTTATGGATCCATAAATCAAAGATGGCTTAATGTTACATGGCATGTACCAAATGTTAACATTCTCAATTTCTTATTCAGGCATATCTGGAGCATTAACATGGCAAATTCTGATATGGGAAATGAAAAGGCATTGTGTGATCAGGGTATTTGCTACCAAGTGAATCAGAAATGGCTAGTTTCTTGAAAGTGAATAAATAGATGAACAAATACAGAGTGGCTCTACATTGACTTCATGGAGATATACCCATATTGATACCCATATTGATGCACATCAAGTTCATGTCATCTGTAATTGTGCTGGGGTTTGTGAACAATGAGAGCTATGACATGTCACTCAGCTTCTTTCCTCAGGATCAATGTCACTACTTATATGAAGGTGCTGGATATAGAAATCAAGCCCTGGATCAAGGGATGGTCTATCTTACCCAGTTGAGGTGGGTTGAGAATTTTCAAGATTATGTCAGTCCTAAATCAGGTGCCCTATAGCTCACCTGATTTAAATTCTTTGAACATCATTGTTCTTGACTACAATAGCAAAGACTCATTGAAGGCTGCATCAAGACGGCAAATATGAACCACCTGATCAGAGCATACAGTCACTTCTCAGACTACATCAAGGCTATTCTCAAGGATGAGCATGGTTTTACAAAATCACTTTGTTTCTTTTGTTTTAATTGATCACATGTACAAATTAAAAAAAACCAAAAAAAACCCTGATTTTTTTCCTTCTAAATAACTGTGTTTTTTTTTTTAAATTATGTGTGTGGATTCTTGTTTAAAATTTCTTGGAGATGTTTTGCAATAAAATTTATTCACTTACAACATAATACCTCTTCTAGGATCCCAAGTATGTCTGTGTAAGATAAAATAGATGACTTTGCTGATTATTTAAATTTGCATATTCAGGTGAAATATGGAAGGTTATATTGTATTTTTTTTTTTTTTAATAATATTCATTTAGGGATAGGTTAGGAAGAAAAGGAAGAGCAAAGTATTTTACAATAGAATTAATTCAACCTGTATAAAAAGGATTAAATTCTAGAGTAGAACAAATTGCATGAATTTTAGCATGCATATGGAAATTAATTCTTGTACACAGCATACAACTGAACACACATGCAATCATACAAAAAAATTGCACAAATTAATAATTCTGCTTCATCATGATGAAATCACAGGGGGAAAAATTGAGAGACCAGAAAGTGTTAGAATGGGACACACCAGAGTGGGAGAAAAAATTAATTGGATATACAGAAAAAAAAAAAAAAAAAAAAAAAAAAATCAATTTTATGATTTTCAGGCAATCAGATGAAATTTTTAAAAAATTAATTTTGCTTGATCCCTAATAAGTCAAAATGAAATAGCAAATAAGAGATGAAATTGTATTGAAAGAAAATAAAAAGATATGTCAAAGGTTGAATTGGAGACACACAATGAATAGAATGTTATGAATTAAACTTGAGAGAATAATTATGAGAGAAAAAATATCCAAGTGAAAAACAAAAAAACAAAACAAAAAAAAAAAAAAAAAAAAATGATACATGAGCACACACAAAATCGCTTACCATCTATTTAATGACCTGGATGAGAAATAAGAAAAAGACTTAGAAATCTTAAACTTAATTAGAATTGATATTTCAATTGAACTGACAATCTCTAAATATTTGTGTAAACTGCTTCTAACAGCACAACTAAAAGTTCCTTCTAAGATGAACTCATGTATTCTCTCCACTGGGTGTGCCACACATATCTGGAATCATGCCTCTTCCTGACAATTATATCTGTAACTTAATGTTTCCAAGCTTTATAAAGTTTTTATCTTCTTATTACAAACTTTCAGACTTAAATTTTGCCATTGTTTTATACTTTACATTTTGGTAAATTTCCACAATTATGAAAATTCTAACCAAATTTCTACTACTAAAGCAAGAATGGTTATTACTATAAAAATTTTATTATAATTCTATCACAACTACTAAAAATGCAGATATGTTTTATTTTGATATCAAATTAAAAGTTCAGTTGTTATTTGCAAAGAAAATTTAAATGATGTTTTTGGTAGATATTTTTACTCAAACAGAAAATTGTTGCTCGATTATAATGCAATTTCTTCTATTACCCGATATTATTTAAACTTGTTTTGGAAAAAAGAATTAAAATGGAAAATTTAGTGGCACAAAAGATTTCCTTTTTCCAAACAGCATACCACAGATATTTACCATCATTTATTATGCACATGAGCATGCTAATTTTTCATCTATCAAAATCTTTGTACATTTTTATATTAAAGCCTGTAGGATGGAAGTTAATACTTTATACAGAAGCATTTTGATTCTCAGAGAGCAAAAGGAACTCTAGTTAAACATTACAAAAAATATTTCATGTGTACAGAATATAAGGCAAATGCTTATTTCCTCATGTGTGCCTGTTGGGTAAACTGATGACACATGATTATTAATCAGAATAAATGAATAGATAAAAAGTGGGTGGGAAGAGGTAAGAGATAGAAAGGAGTGGGGAGGAATAATATTTGGTATATTTAAGCAGCACAAAAATACATAAAATTATTTGATTAGGAAAAATGTAAACTGCCTTCAAGTTCAGTTAACTGTAAGAGCAAAAGGAAATGGATCATTATAAAGGAGTGGGGAAGATTTGAAGACTGGAAAAAAAAAGAAAAGAAAAAAGGAAATCAAATGAAAAAGTTGATGAGAATTCTTTGAAATATTTAAATTAAAATTTAATGTAATTTTCCACCAAAGAATTACAAACCTTAATTACTTCAACTTTTCTCCTTATTACCTGTTAAGCATTATTCAAGGATGCTAGCAGTTGTTTTTTTTTTGTTGTAATAAATCAATAAATATTAACATTTTCTAATAAAAAGAGTGATAAAATAAAATAACTGTTAATTAAGCAAGGATCAATTTTAAAATTATCAAAGAGGCGATGATTTAAAATTAAAAAATATTCTAACAATGTATAAATGATTTGACAGAAAATTTCTAAAGTCCACTATTACTATTAAGGAATGTTATTTTAAGTGTTTTCATCTTCATAGCAACATGTTATTTTCAAGAAACTGAAAATAATCAACAATTACTTAAAAATCTAAGTAAAGCTTTTAGAAAAAATTATAAACGATGTCTCTTCTTGCAATTATCAGGAAGTGTCATCAAAATAGAAGATATGTTATTTTTAAGTGACCATCTTGGACACAAAGTAAATAACAAAGAACAAGCCACTAAATTTAATCTAGCCTTAGAAAAGATTATAATAGTTTCTGAAAATAAAATTTATAGACATTATTTTGTGATAAAAATACTTCATAAATTTTTGAGATGGAACAAAAGCAAAATATGAGAATATTAACATATTCTAATTGTTGTGAAGCTTGCTAGTATTTTCCCTATATGTAAAAAATGAAAAATAATATATATATATATATATATATATCTCAGCAGATGTTTTATGTTACACCAATAGTAAAAACATTTCCTTTCAAAATTTTTTTGAGAAACATGGACTACTGAATCAAAATCTGCTTATAAATCTGAACCATAGGATATGATGCATAAAAAAGGAAATGAGAAAAAAAGAAAGTAAAAATAGGAAAGGGAAAAAAAAAGGAATGGAAAAAAAAAAAGGAAAGAAAGAAAGAAAAAAGTAAAGAAAAAAGAAATAAAAAATGGAATGAAAAAAGGAAAGAAAGAAGAAGCAATTGTTTGTTTTGTTTTACCAGAGAGTAAAAAGAAATAACATAATGCTCTAATATAATAATCTGTCTTTTAAAAAAGACTCAAGTTGTGCATGTCTTTTGGTGCCAGAATCTTGAGATTTTATGGTTTGGTTGGCACAAGAGAGAGAGTGAGAGTACAATCAAAGTATGCCAACAAAATAAGTGAAAAATGCATAAACCATAATTTTTTTTTCTTTATTATTTTAATAGGCAGGAATATTTCTAATCCCTTATGGATCATTATAAAAAATATATACTGCAGTAAACATTGCATAATTAAATACCAAAATTGCAAATCTGTTCAAAAGTTTACTTGTAACAACTTTGCTAAACTTCAAAATTCAATGTTTTTGTATTTTTTTCCTACATTTTGGCCTATCTATTCTCCAACTTTCTTCAGATTAGCAAGAACAAGAAAAGTAAGGACAGAAAAAAAAGTACTGACTACTGAGAATAATTCAACAAAAGATCTGGTATCAAAACTGAGTCCTACTAAATTTTAAATTTTTCTTCTATGTGCCATGTCCTTTCAGGACATTAATAATCATGGCTCTCCACAATTTTCTGTCCTTTGTAGCTCTTAGTAAATTTTTTCTATCTATCCTAAACATTGTTTTGCTATCCACAAGATTGTTCCTTTTGCCTTCAATGTCCTGTGAGTATCAAATTTTCCAGGCCCTCTTTCCTCATTATGTGCCCTAAACATTTCAACTGTATCTTTCTGATGTTAAATATATGTGTCCTTTTTGTTTCAATTTTCTCTAAAACCTCAACATTGCATACATGTTCAGTCCATGGTATTCTGATCATCCTTCTGTAGAACCACATTTCTGTTATTTCAAATCTCTTCTTCATCTGTGAAGAGATTATCCAGCATTCACTGCCATATAAGAGGACTGATATTACATAACACTTCAGTACTCTTTTCTTTGTTTCTAAGAAAATTTTCCTGTTTCTTAATACTTTGCTTAGCTGTTGGAAGGCAACTTTCCCTATCCCAATCCACCTTTGGATTAGTGTCACACTTTCCATCCTCTGTTAAAACACTTCCCAGATATTTATTTGTTATACTTGCTTGATTTTGGTATCTCCATTTTGTAATTTGCATGTTGGGCTGTTCCATTTGCTGACAACCATACATTGTCCTCTTGCAATTGATTTTTAGTCCTTTCTTTTTGTTTTTCTTCACTAACTTTTGTAGTTGTTTCACAGTGATGAGAGTGAAGTCAACTAATTTCCTGAAAGCATTTATTTTTCATTTGCCTGATTGAAAGATAACAATAAAGTCTCATGAAGATACACAATAATTCATATTAATAAGAGTTTTCCCAAAGAAGAAAACATCTTTCTTTTTAAACTTATTGTAATAATGAAAGCATGAAAGAAATGAAGGGAATTAACTGGTTATAGAATCGAATGTCTCTCTTCATCCAAACAGAAAGGAGAAAAAAACAAACCAAACAAAACTCAAATATATTTAAATGTTAAATTTTGTATTACAGAGGACATAATTGAAGCCAATTCTGTCAAATTCAGTTCAATAAAACTGACATAGATTCAAGTAGACTTTGGAGCAGACAGAATAAATAGCAAATAAATTTTTTTTTTTATTTTATTAAGAAGTTAAGATTGTTTAGCAGTATGCTTTTATCAGTAGTGTATGTAGATCATGAGGATTTGGAATATAAGTTGTTGCATTTTCACAGGTGCTGTGTAACAGAAGATATAACAGTATGCAGAGTATTATGAAAAAACAACTTGAACAGGTATATAGTATCCAAAAAATAAAAAACAAGAATATTCAAAAAGACCAGAATAGAAGATTGAAATGGTCAAAAGAGCATCTGATATGGGATGCTGGAAAGTGGAAAAGTCATTTTTAGTGATGAATGTAAAACAGATTTACATTCTAATGCAAGAGAATATGCAAAAACACCAGTGAGAGAAAGAAAAAAATTCAAGATATACCACAAACATGGTAAAATTTGGTGGTGGACACATAATGATGTAGGGTTGCCTCAAAAGCATTGGTAGAAAATTAGTAAAAATTGATAAAAACCTAAACAATAAAAATTATATTAGTTTACTAAGGTCTAATCTCCTGCCAGATGACAAAGAGAAATTTTTCAGCATGACAGTACTCCTTGCCAGACATCATATGCAACAAAAAAAGTTCCTTGTGTCTGAAGATATTCAACTTTTGGAAGACTGGATAGCACAAAGTCTAGATCTCAATATAGTTGAACCATTGTGGTGGTAACTGGAAGCAAGTGATCCAGCAAAAAGCACACAATCTCCAAGAACTTTGTGAATACTGCCAAGAAGAATGGGAAAAAATCCCAATGAGAAGATCTGGACCTTGTTTCATGCAATGTGGCATCAAATTAAGGCAATTATTCGGGCCAAAGTCAGCAAGACAAATTACTAACCTCCATACTTTGAAGTTTTGTACTTTCTGTAATAAATTAAAATAATTTTTGTAAAAAAAAAAAAAATTTTTAACTTGAGAGGTGAAATTTTTGCTACTGGCACAGTATTTTTGAATGACCATTTTTCCGCATCACCATGCTTAAGATGCCTTATCATCCATCATACAGCATTAACAAAAATGTAGTAATTAGTAGGCCCCCAAAGATCATAGAATATACAGAGAAAAGCATACTGCTTGTAGCAAATGTTGAATCTTTTTGTCAGACATGTATGCATAGAAAACCCTATCAGCAGAAGTAACTCCTTTTCAACTTTTGGGTATACATAAAATAAAAATAAAAACTCTAAGCATATGTACTGTAAATCAGAAGATAGTTATCTTTCACTGCAGGCCAACATTGAAGAGACACTAAGGTTAGTGCTCTGTACAATAGACTCACATGGCATAGATAGATCATCTCACTCACTTGCTAATTGATTAGCAACATTTCCCTCATTATTTACAGAGACTCCTTGAAATTTTTCTACACAAAAGATGTTCTTGATAAAAGAAATATTTCTATATTGTTTTGTTTCACTCTTTTGTTTATCTATTTTCTTAACACATGACCACTTGACTGAGTAACAACAGTTTGGTGACCATGAGGTCAGCTGTGGGTTTCTTTACTTTGTATTAATTTTTTACATAATAATTTCTCTCGATTTTGGCGTAAAGTTAAAAGTGATTAATTATTAATTTATCAAGGTTTTACCAATTTACCAAAAGTTTTGCATGTCAATGTACTGTACTGTTATTCAACAGTTAATTCTCATAAAGCTTAGTTTAGAATAATTTTCTGGACATTTGTAAATGAACTGGAAACCAAAATTGAGATTCAGTGATTGGGGATCCCGTCCACAATGATGGACCTCCTAATTCTATCGTAGGGTCAAGGGCACTATCCAACGTCTGTGACAATAGCAGAGAAAGCAATTCAATTTTTCAATTACCCATCATAACGCAATTGATGTACTGTATATGATGTTTTTTTTTTTACTAATTACTAATTCCCCTATCGTCTGACATTTCGATTCCATGACAATGTGAAACAGAATAGAAAATCTGTTTTATGAAAAAAAATTCCGCCTTAAATATTTGTGGCAATGCTTTCAAACTTTCAAAACAGAGAGAGAAAGAGAGAGAATGAAAAAAGCAGAGACAGGAAAATTTTGTAACATAACAATAACATTTATTTATTTACATTACAAACTGTGGTCGGAGGGCAGAGAAAGCAAGTCCAGGTTATTGACTGATCTAAAAATTTAAACTAAAAAAGTGACGTATGGCCAGGTTACAAATAATTTGCTTAAATAAATGAAATAAAATCAGAAAATCATTTGATTTTTTTTATTATAAGATAAGCGAACATAAACAAAATTAAAATTAGGAAGTGGGAGAATATGTACAAAAATTCAATTGGTGCTGTGTGTGAAGCTGGAAGCATCAAAAATCTACTTTCTGAAAAGTGAAAACAATTGAGACATTCCACTTCTTGATGAATTATTCTTTTAATTTTTTTAAAATTACACCTGTAAAAACAAGTTGTCAATGTACAAAAAATATTTGAATTTTGGTTTGGCACATTCAATATTATATATTTTTATTGAATTCACAAATAAATTATTTAAATAAAGCGTGATTAAATCTTCTTAATCAATATGAAATTGAAGAATAATATTATTCATTTAAAAAAATTTAAAGTAAAGAAAGACCTTATTAAATTCCACAAGTTACAATATTGAATAAAATTTAAAAATAATTTAATTTAAATTTCAAATTTAATGAAAAGATTTTAAATTTATTCTTCTGAGACAATTTTTTGTAATTCCAATTGCATTTTTCTTTTATTTTTTGAAGATAGAAATTGGAGGGATGGGCAAAAAAAGTTGCAACTGATACAACTAGAATTCTCGGTACCAAGAAATAAAAAATTGACATTTAAAATAAAAATAAATAAATAAAATAAAGTGGATCCCGGGAAGAAAAAAAAGGAGTGTCTGTCCCTTATGAACAACGTTTTTGTTTTTTTTTTAATACAGAAGTACAGTTAAAAAAAAAATCAAAAAAATCTGACGAACTTCATATTTTTATGATTTATCTCAATGAACAAAAAAGTTTACATTTCGTTTGGAACATTTAACTTACTGATAAAACAAATAGTTGTCTATTAGCATGAATTGAAGATGGCAAATGATCACGTGACATATTTGAAAACATCCAGACGACAGTTAAAAAGTGATTTACCAATTTTCTTTTAGTTTTCTGTAATTTCAAAAAACTTCAAAAAAAATGTTGCAAATAAATGGAAACCTTTTAAAAAGATTTTTTATAACTTTGACGAGTTGCCTCCAGATGATTTAAAAAAAGAAAAATAATTTCAGTTTTACTGAGACATTTTTTTTTTTAAATGTCAGTGTAATTTCCGAAAAAAAAAAAAAAATCAAATGTTATTCGATATGGAGCAGCAAAATCAGTTAAAAAATTAAAATAATTCAAAATCAATCCTTTAACCTTAAATAATTACAAAATATCTATGTTTTATTTAAAAATACACAGCATTTTAAAAATATTCATTTTTACATTAAGAAATTTACCATTTCATTTTTTACGAAATGACTGAAAGAAAAGCGTTAAGTTTTTTTATAAAACGACACAACTGCATGACAAGTTGACATTAAGGGTCATATGACAATCAGTAATTCCATTACGTTTACTTTTTAGTGAAACAATCTTGAAACCAGTGTCAGACAGTGAAGAAGCAAATAAAAATAAATAATGTACAGATGTAGGATTGCAAATACGTACATGAAGAAGATTAATAATAACAAGACTAACAACTACACAATCATCAGCTGGTTGGAAAATCGAGGGCGAAGAGCAGTCAGACAAAAAAAAAACACACTGACCGATAAAACAAATTTCTTTCTCCTTCGTCTTACCCTCATTCTCATTAGTAACATCTTTTTCCCCTTTCTAATTTCATCACATAAACTCTGATTAAATCTGTTAAAAATTAATAAAGAAGTAAAGAAAAAAAAAAGAAAGAAAGAAAGAAAAAAGACAGACGCCAATAAAGAAGAACAAACGAAATTATGAATATCGATATGATAGGAATTTTTGAGGAGGCGAGGGTCACATCGATTATTATTGTGGGTTACAACAAACAACAGCATCTTAAACTGAGGTAACTTTTTTAATATTGGTAAATATAAAAATGGATGAATTTGGGAAACAGTTGCAAATTATCGTTGTTTCTCTTCCGATAGTTTTTTTTACTACTTTTTCTGTGTTGCAAAAGTTTTGACGCAAAAATAATGATCAATTCCCTCCCAACAGGACTTCCGATCATAAAAATAATAATACAATGACCTCATTATTCATGAGATAGTAAAATTTAAAATAAGACTGGTTTCATCTTGATTCTTGATAAATACTATATTTTCATAATAAATTTTTAAAAAAATTAATAAGATGTGGATAAAAAGTTAAAGCTTCCTAACTTCTGACCCCTCTAACTTTTCCATGAGTTAAAAAAAAATCAATCATACTCATTTGAGTATGATCATTAATAAAATATTGAGCCAAAAAGTTGAATTTGTCGCCTTATACATTTCAAGTTCAAATGCATTGAAAGAGTAATAATTTAATTAACATGTTGACTGTTAGTGTTGTTGAGTGTTGTCCATGACAATATGCTTCTTGTAGTAAGTGCATTAGCAAAATAAACATTTTAGAACTAACAAGACTGACTGCAGCGGATATAAATAAAAATATGTAAATAAAAAAGCCATAAAAATATCAGCTTTTTATTTAGCAATATCAACATAAAGAAATAGTTAATTTAAATTCGAGGTCTTAAAAACCATTTCACAAGTTTTAAGCTAACTAAAAATAGATACGTAATTTTAAAACAGTATGACTTGAAAATCATAACAAAAAATACACTTTCTTTTTTAGGGTTTTTAATTTAAAAAATTTACACGAGACACAACAAAGGGAAATTAAGTTACTTATTTTATTTATTTTATTTATTTTAGTTTACTTAGAAAAAGTAAATTATTCAAAATTCAAAAAAGTCAAACTGAGAAAAATAAAAATATAGTTTCCTTGTGCAGTTTTTATTTTATTTTTCAATTCTAGTGAAATAAAAAATATCACAATAAAAATTGAATGTTGGAAATGATATTATAAAAAAAAAAAATAATAAATAAATTACCAAGACAAATACAACTGAATATCGTACGACTTAAAAATAAAATGCAAAAAATAAATCAATCATACAAAAATTGAAATAGGTACACTACTACACACAGACAACATACAATCGATATACAAAAAGTTTACAACATTAATAAAACACGAGTAACTTTTGAAGTGACATAAAAATTTAATCGAGAAAAACTAAAAAGAAAACAAAAGTTAAAAAATAAAAGAAAAGAAAAATTATACCTTAAAATTTTTATCTCCGCCATACAGGTTGTCTTACATGTTTTCTCAGTAACCACAACTAAAAAAAAATGTAACGATTCTAATTTCCCCCCCTTTTTGTTGTTTCAGTTTTTTGTTGGTAAAAATAATGCTTTGACTTGAGTCCGGAGTGATTTTTTTTTTCTTATAACTTAAAAACTGACGACTTTATGAAAGAGACAAGAAGTAACTCGAGAGAAAGACAGAATGAGGAAGGTGGGAAGTAATGGATAGATAACTAGAACTCAAGGACAGGCAGAGAGGATAAGAGTTATAGAGTGGCTCCTGTTGCCTATTACTACTACAACTACTAAAAGAAGGGCATTTTATGGTTATTGCAACGAGTGCTCCCACCATCACTACTACTACTACAACTACTATCATTCTACAGTCATAAAGGAGTGGTTCGTACACGGTATAATGACCACTTTATTTTTATCCAAGAACTATTCACAGGCTCTTCCCACTGGTCACCATTAGCAACAAGAAAACATTGAGGTAGTGACCGGTTTTGGAGAGAATCCCCCCCCCCAAAAAAAAGTACAACACAAGAGAAGTGCTAACAAACATTTACCAATAACTGAGTAACTCTCACAAACTAGGCTGCAAGGCAGAAATTTTTCTTCACATTTGAGAATTTAAAAGCAAAACTCCCAAGCGAAGACTGATTTTTTTTAAATCAAAAGTAAAAAGTGGCTTCATTCTTTTTTCTTTTAGGTGTAAACTGAATATCGTGGTCTGAGTAATTGCTTAAAAATAAAATAAATTACCCCTTCTAAATTTTCTTACCCTGGTTAACTGTGCCACGCTCTTCGAAGGGTCAGAATGAATTTGGAGGGTTAAAAAAAAAGAAAAACAAACAATCGTACAAGTTCGATTGTAATTACCCTCATTGCCTCGAAAAGACGGAGAGAGCAGTAGATTTTAAATAAAAAAGTTTCAGTTTTTTTTTTTTTATCTCAAGCAGCTATTAGTAGATACACATACGTACTACATTTTATTTCCTGTAGTGTACTATATAGTTCCAGCTGTGTGAATGTTTTCGCAAGCTTCCCTGGCAGACTCTCAGACTATGGATTGTGAGTTCGATCCTCACTGAAGATTCTACATTTGTTACTAGTGTGTGCGTTAGTGTGACAAAGACTGGGCGTATAATTTGCAACTCAAGTCATTGTTTATTATTTTAATGTTTTTTTTTGTTTTGTTTTTTTTACTGTCAACTTTAACGAAAGAGGAAATTATCAAAATTTTCATCTCAATTTAGATATGCCAAAAAATATATATTTTTATTTTTTACTGTAATCAAGGAAAAAAAGAATGTTGCAAAAAAAAAAAAATGGATGCGTTCTGTGAGCTTAGCATTGATAAACATTAAACAATAACCAAAGAAAAACTAAGTGAATCACAAGTGATGAGAAGCTGATAATAACTGAAGTAAAAAGAAAGAAAAAAATTCTACAAACTTGTAAAAAGATAAAAATAATTTCAAAGGTGAAGAATTAAATATATTTTCCAAGGTTAATAAATCTTTTCATAAATGATTATGAAGAAATAGTTTCCTAATTTCAGGGCAGCATTTTACAAAGACTTGCAGCTGAAAAGTACTGTGTACTTTTAAGTTTCCCTCCAAAGTCAGCCTAGCTGATTAATAAGAATGAAATTGTGAGTGGCTTCCTCATCATTCTGAAATGATTCTGAATTTTGATCTGGGTAGCCTTTGTACCAGCCTATTGCTGCTTGCTCCATTCTTTATTCACAATTACAGTTACACATACAGGTCCATAGGTAACTACAAAATAGTCTAAAATTGCTGCATCCAGACTTGTGTTGAGGATTCTAAAATAATAAAACTTGTCCTAATGTATTGTGTATTAAAAAAATCTTCCCGCACCCAATAATTCATGGATCCTGCTGAAAATGTATCTTATTTCATTTTTCAGAAAATTACATGCCTTTTCTTTTTTTACTTAGACTTCAGAAAGAAAACAGCAAATATTTTTTTTGATTTGACATTTTAAAAATCTGGGTTGAAAGCTGCTCTTACAATGAACATAAATATGTACACATAGAACATTGAAAGAAAAAAAAAACCTTTAAGATAGTTCTGAACTGAACTTAGAGGGATAGTTTTTTTTTCTGTTTATTAGTTTAAAATTTGTCAATTATTTTATACTAAATTTTTTTACAATATAAAAACAATAAAAAAATTGAAGTTTTTTTGTGATAAGTTTGGTTTGGTTATCTTAGTCTGTATGTAGGTATATGAGCATCTACATCATCTGTGTTCATCAGTTTAAGTGAAATATGGGTTTGTAATACATGAGTCATGGTTTTAATGCTCCTATCAATCTAGATATTTATGCCCTAGTCTATCAAAAGAAATAATATTAAATAAATTTTCACCCATTTTAAAAGATTAAGGTGGGGGATAAAGGAGCAAATAAACTCAAGACAGTGCACTGGGCTTTTTTTCATTTCCATCCTTTTTAACCACCTTTTGTCTTTTGCTTAAGCTTTCTTACTGACCCTCGACCTTTCCTCATTTCCACCTTTTTTCCTCCACCTTCATCTTCTCTCTTGCATCTCCCAAATCTATTGTCATATATAAATGAGCAGAGAGACTGTTGGTGATGTTGTGTGTGTAATACTTTTCACTGAGCACACAGATGATCCTTGGCAAAAGTGACAGGATGTGATACACTGATCCATGGCAATATGCAGAGATATTCTGATCCTCAACAGGAATGCAGATCCATATGGAAATAATCCAGTGATTTTTATGGGTACTATGCCAGTTGTCACTTATCACTCATTTTTTAACTAATATTTCATCTTAATTTCAGTTGCTATTTATTGCAACTTCTTGGACATTCTTTCATTAGCATACATCAGAAATGAAGAATAATTTTCTGATGAGACTCAAAATCACATCCTTTTTCCTTGGAAAGATTTTCTTGGCATGACAGCTGTCTTACCAATTAGGCCATGAAGGCAATGAGCAAAAGAACTTAAATCTAACTATATAGCTTCATTAACTTCATGATACTGCAATATTAATTTTTTCATTTTCCCTAGAATGACTATTGAATAGTTACATACATGAGTAGTACCAGGAGCAATATTATTTTAAATTTTATTATTAGATAAAAGATTGTTAATCATTATTCATGCTTTCACTACTATTTCTTGCATTTTAATTACAGTTGTTTATTGCCACTTCTCACTATCATTCCTCAGCTGCTAACAAGCAGTACAGATTAAAAATAAAGAATAAGCCTTCTGCAAAAATTGAACTCACATCTTTTTACTTGGGAAGCATATCCAAGCATGACAGCTGCCTTACCAATTAGATTTGAAAGTCAAAATTAAATTAAGATGAAAGAAACAGTACTTGAAAAAGCAATAAAAATTTCATTCAATAATAAATTCATGAATGTAAGATCTGATGTGTAAAATATGTTTAATTCAGTAACGGAGCATTGACTCAAAATCATTTTTTAATGTACTGGAAATAAAACTTAACTTGAAAGCAGAGAAGCAATAGGTAAATGTATATACCATATCTGACAACATTTATTTCTTTTAAAGGCAGGAGTGTATCTTACAGATTACCACCCCACTTCAATCAATATAAAAAAATAGCTCAAAACAATATCACTCATATTTTATAAAGTTGATGTTTATGGCAGGCTAATTTTTATCCAGATGCTGGAGACTATTGGCTTAACTTCATGATACTGCAATATTAAATGAAAATAAACCAGGATAAAGGATCTTACTTATTATAAAACGCTGTGTGTGTGTGTGTGTGTGTCTACGTTTATATATTGGATCGGATTTCCTACATTTTTCAACCGATTTCAACAAAACTTCACAGGACTTCGTAAAATTACCTTGCGGTGGTTCTGACAGTGCCAAAAATTGGAAAAACACAATTGTTTTTGCACCAAATCAATTTAAAAACACAATAAAACACGAAAGGGGGACAACTCATATCGAGTTATACTTATAAAACCCAGGTTGTTTGTGTGTGTGTGTGTGTGTTCATTTATATATGGGATCAGATTTCCTACATTTTTCAACCGATTTCAACAAAACTTCACTTTTTTTTTTTTAGCAGGTAGTGTTTCTTATTGTCTTGCACACTTTTTTCTTTATTTTTACATTCAGAATGCTTTAAAAATTCCATTTACAAGACAATTGTTTATAATAAAATTCTATTCAATCGGTAGACTCATAACGATTGAAAACAACTAATTAAGACATGCGTGTCCGTCAACCTTAAACAATAATCTTTGTCAATTTTTCAGTCTTTATGATGGTCGATACTTGATCTATCTCTTACTGTTACATCCCCGGGCAACGCCGGGCTCTACTGCTAGTCTCTTATATATCATCAAATATAATATTTTAACTGTGTGAGAGAAAATAGCAATGGGGAAATTCATATCCAAAATAAAAATCTAGGGTCATAATTCTAAGGGTCAAAAACTTGTCTTGCAAGTGCAAAGTAAAAAAAATGTTGAGGGTAAAAAATATGTATCCAAAAGTTGCAACCTTCAACTAACTTCTTCAGTGAAGAAGAATAAAGACAGCCAGTTGTCCAAAGTAGTGTCCTTTTATTGGGGTAAGAAAGGTTGTGATTTGTCAAGACTGGTAGGGATGTGCAGACAATTACCATATTTCAAGACTTACTAAAGTCGACCCAATCTTTTTTCTGATTTTCTTTTTTGACAGCATAGAGAACAAATTCATTTTTGAGGTAAGACTTTGTTTTCTCTTTCATCACCACATCTTTAAACTAATTTCAGATTGGATTTTTCTTTTCAGCAAACTGAGCAGTAACCATGCAGCAAATGGTTACTATAAGTGAAAATTCAAGACATCTCATGATGAACAACTTGCACTGACATCAAATAATTGGTAGAACTACAATGACACATTAAGTGGTTCACAGTTTAAAATTGAATAGAAAAGAAGTTTTTATTGTTGGTAAACAGGAAACCTTTTATTTTTAAAAAGGGTTTTTTCATATTGAACATCTTAGCTGCCTGTATGGTAGTAAATGCTACAAAATCTCCTCACAGATGAAGATATTTGAAGCAATATAAATGTGGTTCTACAGAAGGATGCTGAGGATGCCATGGACTGAACGTATAAGCAACAACAAAGTTTTAGAGAAAATGTAAACAAAAAGGACATTTATACTTAACAAATGGAAGAGATAGTTGAAATTTCTAGTGTACATAATGAGGAAAAAAGAGGGCTTCAAAAATTTGATACTCACAGGAAAGATTGAAGCAAGAGGGACAGAGGCAAAAAAATGCATAACCTACCCAGAGAGCTTGAGTAAATAGATGGTGGATCAAGGTTTAGGAGAGAAGACAAAATTTATGAATGACTACAAAGGAGACAGCAAATTGTATAGAGCTGTGATTGCCTATGTTCTAAAGGAACATGGTACACAAAAAAAGAAATTGGTGCACATTAGTACATTACATGTAAAATTAAGCCTAAAAGGATATAATTGCACACCTAACCTTTCTATGACTATAAAACTATAATAAAATAATATAATAGCTACAGGATTCATGGCTGTATATAGAGAAAAACCATTGATGTTGGTTAGAAATGAATCTTAAGATTATAAAAACTAACAAGTGGATATATTTGTTTTTGTTAAGATATATATTACTACAACAGAAAGAAAACTGATATTTGCTGAAGCAGATCAGCTTGAACACAAAGTTACATTTGTGGGAGAATTCCATTAAGATCAAGATTATGAGATTGCACCTACCACAAATCCACGAGCTGGGCCAATGAAAATTCCCTGAATGTTGACAACTAAAATTATCCAGTTCTAGTTTTATATGAGAAAAACCAATAAGGAATTCACAAATATTTTTCTATTGCATCCTCTTATCTTTTTCTTCTATCTCTACATAAATAATTTTAATAAATCGCAATTTATACACCTGTCCAGCCATACCTCTTAGTGTCATGCTCATTGTCTTTTGATGTTCAACCAGCAAGCATGCCTTTCTATATCTGTTGTCCCCATTCTCCCCAGGTTTCTTTTTCTCTTGGTTTTCTTCTAAGTAGAAAAGAACAACTGTGATACATAAGAACAAACAGAATAATATGACAGATTTAAGTTGCTTGAAGTGAGTGAAAAGCATAGACAATCATCACTTCTATAGAAGGCAGTATTGAAAAATGCATACCCAACTTTTTTTTAATGTTTTTACTCAAACATTGCTCATCATGTAATGGTGGTAAGAATATACCATTGAGGATAATATCAGATTTTATCATTTTTGATCATCCATACTTCAGCTGTCCCAGATTGGCTTTTGTCTTTGTCACATATAAGTAAAAAAAGCTCAAAATACATGGTGACATGTTTTGAGCATCACAAAAGCAACAGATATATATATATATATATATATATATATATATATATATATATATATATATATATATATTCAGGCCAGTAGATATAGTTGGATAAAAAATACTTTACACACATGTATGTATGTATGTATGTATGTATGAGAAGCAAATAATATAAACATAGCTGGATATCTCAGACATTGTAAAATTTTCTGCACCTCAAAAATGCTTGAGTGAAGAATAAAACAAAAGAGGTCTTGTTACAATGCCTTAGATCAATCATTCATTATAATTATTAATTTTTAATTGTTTTTTCTTTCAGATTATTTTTTTTGCTGCTGTTTTTTATAGCAATGCTTAGGTGGATTTATATTCTATAATTGGTGCAGACTAGATTGACTGATTGGTTTGTTTTTCACAGCTTATTAACCTTTGGTAGATTATTTAAAGCCAGAAAATATTTTTAGATTGTAAGAGTTTTGGGGAGAATGGTTTACAGATACAAGTCCTACTAATTACTCCATAGCTGGGGTGAGAAGAGGTGGATTCATATATTTCCCAAGAGTATTTGCATGTAAGTGAATATAATGAATACAGCTGGAATTGGAACTCAGTTCTTTGATTTCCAATTCTGAGCCATTATCAACTACACTGCCTGCACATCCAAACTTATAGCACCTGGTATTCTCAAGCAGTCACCCATGTAGGTACTAACCAGGCTCAATGTAACTTAACTTTGGTGATTGTATAAGAACCAGTTTTTCAATGTGATATGGCTTTAAGCCTAGTACAGACTGGAAACAATGCATGTCGTTGGGATTGTATTTAACAGGAAAGCAAGAAAATGGAAGAGAATTCCACACACAAGAAGTGTGGGAGAAGAAACTATTAACACAGAACTTACACTTATATCTAGAAATTTTAACAGTGAAATTATGAGATCTACCTACCAATCAAGTACTGTGCTTAGATTTGTGAAATTGAGGTACCAAAGAAGAAAGCTTAGAACAATTACCATAAGAATATTTATAGAAAAAGGCAAAGAAAAGCTACTTTATGGTGGTGGCAAAGTGTATTAAGCCAAGATGTCAGGTCAGGACTGATAACATTGCAGATTTTTTGAATTTTGTTACAAACTATTATAAATAGTAGTCATAAATCTTGATCTGTCTAAAATACTTAAATGAAACCACCATTAATTTGTGATTAGCTATTTTTTTATCTCATTTTTGCTGGTTTTGAAAAAATGTAGTTATATTCCCTTCAATGCCCAGTTTACACATATTGTTTGCTTACACCTACAAGACAATAGTTGTATGAATTTCTTAAATTAAAATGGTCATCATTATTTTTAAGTTTCCTTTTAAGTCTCAGTGCAAGTGATAATGCTAAACATAAGACTATATCATTGGAAGATAATCATAAAAATCATAAAACTATTTTGACTTGAAAGTCGTGACCTCTGGAACCAATTAATGACATAGGGTGAGATATACCTGTATATTGCTACACTATTCCCTGTCTAATGTACTCTTTACCAGTGTTTGCTGACACCAAATAATAGTAGCAGACATAATAGTATCAAGTTTTCTAAATTTCTTAGATGACACATTCTCATTATAAATTTGTGACTAACTTATCTTTCATTTAATTTTTGATTTTTTTAGTCATATAGCTACACTCCTGTAGTCCTTAAAAATTATCTTTAAAGAAAGAAAAACAAGAAATCATGAAGTAGGAAGAATAAAAGATATTAAGTCAAATTCATAAAAGTAGTAAATGACAATAATTGTGAAGAGTCAAGCAACTATGTACCAAATCAGCAGGTGACACTGATTCATCAAGTACTTGCAGATAAGCATTTTTTTTTTTTTAAATATATGTTGCAATACAAGTGAAACCACTCAAGTTGTATAAAATTTGAAATTTGTCATGTTAAGAACTAATGCCTTTGACAGCATGGATAAACTAGTATACTGAATATAAAGTGGGTGATCAGTTTTTTCTGGTATTAAATAAACTAATCCCCCAAATTAATATATATATATATATATATATATATATATATATATATATGTGTGTGTGTGTGTGTGTGTGTGTGTGTGTGTGTGTCTAAAAACTTGTGAAAACCTAATAATAGTAAAGAATTAAATATGCCATAATTTTTGACAGCATCAATAAAATAAAAAGAATGAAAAGACTTTAGAAGGAACCGGAAACAGGGGATAAACCTATACTCCTGTTCAAAAGACCAGGGAAGAGTGTGAACCTATCTACTCCTATTGAGAAGAAAAATAAATAAAATTTCAAACTTTAGGGAGAGTAGCTAGAAGTATACAGTTGAAGTAGATTTTAGAAGGAATTGGAAACTGAATCCTAAATAAGAAACCAAGGAGAAATCACTACTCTTGTTCAAAAAACTGGGGAGGAATGCAAACCAGATGATAAGCAAACCTATCTGCTCTTATAGATTACTACTACAGATATTTTGTTTGCTAATTTATAAATTTCTTACATATCAAGTGCTATTAATTTTTTTTAACTACAGTTCCATACAGCTTCTTTCTCTTGATTTTTATCACAATTCTCAGATGATTTTTCTGTGATGGTTAGTAAGTGGTACAGCTTGAAAATGAAGAATAAACTTCATACAAGAGTCAAATTTTTCTTGAAAAAGCCTGCTTGAGAGTTACAACCAAAAACAACAAAAATAATTGACATACAGGACAAAAACTAATTATTGACAATTCTTAAGAGAAATTCAAATGATATTAGTACCATAATATCTTTTCAAACAAATTTTTTGATGATGGACAAAATGTTTATTGAATTTACTTTTTTCTAATATTTTCTCCGATATAAATTCTGTTTCTCTTCTTATATAACTCTCTATTTTGGATGTGCTGGTGGTGTAATGGTTAGCAGCTCGGAATGAGAAATCACTGAGCAGAGTTTGAATTCTGGTTATGTTCGTTACATTCACTTTTGCACAAATACCCTTGGGATATGTATGAATCCAGTTCTTCCCCTAGCTATAGGTTAAATTGACTCTACCCATAGTTGGTAAACAATCTGAAGTGGACAACTCTGAATTCAAAACCATATGTAGTCTGAATGAACCATATCCCATGCAGCCGTCAAAAAGATTGTGGAGTTCACAATGACATTATGATTTTGACTGCTCTAGTTGTGATAGATATAGAGTATAAGCCTGTCCATCAACAAGGGAGTCTCATAATTAAACCATTGTGAACATTAATGTTCTTACCATAATCTGAACAATTTTGTTTTTCATCATGCTGAGAAGATTTTGAAGTGATAACAAAATAGAATAAAGAGTAAAACATAAAAGAATTACTTAAAGAAATAATTAATGATAACATATATAATTTTAAAGAGAGATATTATTCCAACTGTTTAGTTTATCAAACAAATTTCTTGGTTTGCTTTGGTTGTTAATCCAACCTTTCAACTAATAATAAAATCAGGAATAGGATGAGTAACAGTTTCTTCTTCTCTGAGCCATGTTCCTTTGTGACATGAGTGATCATGGTTCTCCATAACTTCATATCTCTTAGTAAGTAGCTCTTAGTAAGGTGTCTTTTTTCATCACCCACTTTTACTTATGGTTTGCCATCCATTTACACATACTTGTTAGATATATTACTTGCTGTTTCCCCTGTTTCTCTTGCCTTCAATATGCCCTGTGAGTGCTAAATTCTCCAAGCCATCTTTCCTCATTATGTGTCCTAGAAATTTCAACTATCTTTTTCTTATTCTAAATATAAGCATCATTTTTGTTTCCATTTTCCTTAAAATGTCCTTGTTATTCACATGTTCAGTCGGTGGTATTTTCAGCATCCTTCTGTAGAACCACATTTCTGTTATCTCATGTCTCTCCTTCATCTGTGATGAGATTATCTAACATTCACTGTCATAAAGGGCAACTGATATTATAAAACAGTTTAGCACTTCTTTGTTTCTAATGAAATTTTCTTGTTTCTTAATACTTTGCTTAGCTTTTGGAAGCCATTTTCCCCTATTCCAATGTGCCTTCTGATTTTGGTATCAATTTTCTGTCCTCTGTTGTTTTAACAGATATTTAAATTAATTTATTTGCTTGATTTTGGCATCTCCAATTCATATTTTACATTTTGGTCTATCCCTTTTGCTGACAGCATACAACACTCCTTATATTTCTAATAGTGACATATCCCTTTAATGTCAAAGGTATGACAACTTGATAAGAGATTAGAGGGATGACAATACAGAAAATTAATGAGATATTATGATGTTATTTAATGACCAATGCTAAAGAAAGGGATGGAAGTTGGAAAGGTCAAAGTACAACATGCTAATTGATAGGAGCATTTCTGTTTCTCTTCTCCAAAAAGCAAGATATTTTTGTTCTTTTTCTGAGTTATTGCATTATCTGAATAACTTTGAAAATTTTTCAACACTATTTCAGATTCATTTTCAAAATATCACACAACATGAACATTTTTGCAGTAGATAAACTAGACCATTTCAAATTATTATCATGGGATATGGATCAGTTATTACAAATTTAGTATAGGAGATAAGGAAATTGAACATTCAAAAAGACATAATTTACAAGCCTCCTTAAGTGTTATACAGTAATTTTTCAATACTAAGTCAGTCAATTCAGAAACACCAGCTAAAATCTATATTAAATTACCATGACTCAAGAATGCCAACTTGTTTTTGTGACATTATTATTTCTCTTATTCCTTTGATGCAAGCATTAGCAAACAAACAAATGTCCTCCTTATAGCAACAACTGCAATAACTAATCTTCAAGTTAGAATATTCATCATTAATATTAATTTTTTGATAAATTCTTTCTCCAGATTCAAAAACTATTTAATTTGTTACAAACTTTACAGCATGTAGACTATGCATTTAAAATATTAAGATTTTATTTTATAAAATGTACATGAATACACCTTAAGATAGAAAACTTTTTTGCATGAATAATATAAATAAATTGTTGCACTGTTCAATATTATAACTAAATGTTTAAAGTTTTTGTTTTATAAATTCAATTTTGACAAATATTTCAGCTACATGAAAAGAACAGAGTCTCTCTCTATCAATACCAGTGTTCATTCTGGGAACCAAGTTCCATAAAAGCTTCTCCAATGCATTAACTCAAATGAATATCCTGATGAGGGATGTGCTAAAAAGCATTTTCATTTTTGAGTTGCTTCCAGGGTTTTATGTTAAAGCAGACATTTCTTTATAGTAAATACCTTAAAATAAACACACACTGTAATAATGTAAGGCAAAACATGAAAAGATGAAATATTTATAATCTGCTGACTTTAAATAGCATGTGTTAAATGTAATCTCTCAGATCAGTAAGTAATCAAATATTGCTGCCTCTTTTATGGTTACCAGTGAGATTTATCCTGGAAGCACTATGCCCCAATATAGCTTTTACTGGTACTGCTACTGGGTGATTTTCACTGAAACTACTCTATAAAGAGATGCTGAAAAGATCTTGATCAGATAACCAAACATCAGTTTTTTTGTTTTTTTTTAAAGGCTTCTTGGTTGAAACAGATATTTTCAGCACCAACAATTTTCATATTAGTAACATGAATCAACATTTTGAGACCTTTATTTATATTGTGTTTGTTGAGAAAAAATTGTATAAATTAAGATTTTGCAAAACAAATTAGACACATTCAAATTATAGTGGACACATCATTAAATTAATTAATCAGTTTTAGGTAAGCAAAAAACTCTTCATATTGAAAATTATTAATAAGATATCCCAACTGAGTGGATAATAACTTAGAATAAAATTTAATTTATAATTTACAGAGAAAGACAAAATTTACACAGCATTTAAAACCTCAAATTATTAATCTGCAACGTTCAGCTTTTAAGTATGTATAGTTATTAAGTTATTAGAAATTTTATACTCTTCAAGTAACACACTTTAGAAAAGAGTTGAACATTCTTCTGTTAAATATTTGTACATATTTTGTGCCTATCATTATGTCTGTGCAATAGGCATAAATAAAAAGAACAATGTATAGTGAGTCCAAGCAGTTCACATGATAATACCAGTAGCAGCCTAATGTAACAGTTCAAGTTGAAGTCATTAAGAAATCTTCCTGTATCTAGTCTAGTCTACAAAAACTGTCTTTATAAGAAGAAAAACAATTTTTGTAAATTACTACAACTATTTCTAGAATATAAAATTTTGGATTGACACTTTATTTGCCTTATTCTTTCCTTTCTCATTGAGGACAAGGTGAATAGTTTTACAAGGCAAATTTTTCACTGCTTTAACATTTCAGAGTTCTATATTTATTTTTAATAGTTGGTCTGAATGTTATGATAAAAGAATGAATCTTGTTTGTGCCTGAAGCCTAGTTTATTGGGTCAATTCAATAATGATTAGCTGAAGTTTATTTATATAAAGATAGGTACCTCCAAAAAAATAAATAAACAAACAAAGGGATGCCTATAGTTTAAAATGCATTTTAAAAACTGAAAAATATTTCTTGAAGCTTTTATTTTAGCTTTTATTCCAAGCCAATAGATTAAATTTATTATTCCCAACAAGCAAAATACTTTGTTGCATTTCAAACTGAATTTAAATTGATTGAAATCTTTTTTTTCTGATTATCAGTAAAATCTATAGAATCATCCATATTGACAAATCTGTCAACACAACATAATTCTCTCAAAAAATCTTTCAAAAATAAAATATACTTTTTTTAAAACGTTATTCAAGAAAAATTAGCTGATTTAAAGTTTAATTAATCTGTATTGAAACAAATATTGCTTATATTTAATTTAAAATATTACAAAGAAGTATTTTTAACACAGAGGTAGGTGCTGAATAATGTATTGACAGCCAGATGTTTGAGAAATTTAAGTAAGGGGACATAACCAAAATAAAATTACATGACAAATACAATGTAAATGCTTTTTTCATATAATTTTTTTTAACTATCCACTAAGATAAATTTAATATTTTAAGCATTCTCATATTTTATTCAATTTTAGGTATTTTGGTTCTATGAGCTTATTTACAAAGATGCTCATTGAGAAAATGTTAGAAAATTACCAATAAATTTTAAATTTACTATAGGTACTACTCTTATTTTCTGATAATATCATGAATGGACACTCATATTTATAAAAATTTACACACTTATATGCACATAAAATAAAATCAAGATTAGTAAATAATTTTAATTTAATAACAATATCAATTGACCACCACCAATTAATACAGAATTTTAAAAGATTTGAAAGTTTATAAATTATTCTAATTAAAATTTAAAAAAGAAAAACAATTCCTGTAAAAATTCATTACTTATCGAAAAAAATTTTATCTTAAGACAAATGTCCATAATATATTTTATTCATAAAAGAAATTAAAAGCTTTTCTAATTAAATGATGTCTTAGTTTTATTTCATTTTTTTATTTTATGATTCAGAGCAGATTTTCTGTAACTGGGGATCCTGTTTTACCAAAAACAATTGGTGATTTCCATTCTCCAAGGACTTGTCCTTATAATTAATATAAACATTAAGTGATACAAAAAATAATTTCACAAAATTAAATGAGTAGGGGAGTGCCGATGTTAAAAAAAAAAAAGAAGTAAAATGTTTCAAGAATAATTTATTTCTAAAGAAGTCCTGAAAGTTTAATTAAAATCTGACAATTATCTGCTTTTTGCAAGAATTTACAAATAATTGTGCTTTTCAAAACAAGAAGATACTCAAATTTCTTATACAAATTTATGGCCCCATGTTAATGCCATAAAAAACAAGATTTTTAACAATAATTTCCAAGGTTCTAAAAAGGATAAAAAACTCACAGAAAAAAATTTTTTGATCTTTCATCTTAATAATAATAATAAACATTTTGACAATAAAAGTTTGTTTTCATTATTTTTTTATGCATTTCTTTTCATCATGTATCCAATTTTTCAACAAATTTTTTGTAGTACCTATACAAAGCATTGCAATGATTGGCTGTTTTTGTTTAGCAGCATATCAACCACTATAGGTCATTTAATGCTGAATATACTGCAATGTAATGTAATTTATACCAATTCCATACTTGAAGTAGTTGGGTGATAATTATTAAATTATCATTCAATATTAACATTAATGATAAAAATAATAAGACAAAAGAAAACACCTGAGTAAAGTTATTCACAAACAGAAAGTCACTGTGTCCTATCAAAATAAAAGTAATGTACTTTGTAAAATCTCTCAACAAGTAAAATAAAACCATTGTTATTTAAAGTAATTGACAAATTAATTTACTTATTGTTGAACAGAATTAAAGAATGAATGTGGATAAAAATTGTGTTAAGACAATATATAAAATCTATTACAGGATTATATCATTGAGATAATAAAGCTTTTATAACCAGATGTGTCAACATAAATAATTATACTATGAAGACATCAATAACAGTGTTGAAGTGTTTACCCTGAGCATAGTCTACATGGCACTAGGGTGAGGTGTGTGGTTGGGAGAAAAAGGAAGTCTCTTATAAAAAGCCTCTGGGAATGGAACACTTTGGCCTACTTACCTATATTAGTAATTGGCTAATTTCATCACACAAAACTGCAGTGATAATAATAAATTATGTTATAAGAGAAAAGTTAAATAGAATAAAATTGGAAAAATATATATCAAAATCCTATTTTTTTAATCTTTTATCTTTTTCTGGTAACCCTGCTTAACTTCCAATTTGATTTTTTTTTTATCAGAAAAGTCAAAAATAAAACTGCAAAAAATTACTTTTCAAAATTTTATGTTACTTTAAAAATATACTTGAGATTTCATTAACCTAGAATCTAATATTTTGATAATTTGAAAATCAGTAGATTCCACTTTAATGGGATTCAACTTCACCAGTATCAAATTGAACCAGAACAATAACAATTTTATCATAAATAGATAACTTAAGTGATTGAAAAAAGGTTAAATATAATCTCTGAAGTCCATTACAGGATAGGATAATGTTATAAACCTATAAGGAAACTAGAGTAAAATATCATGTTTGTTTTAGTAATCATTTTAATACTTAACAAATCTTTTATATATGTGTGTGCATGCACACATACATACATACAATATAAGGATAACTTTGAAAAAACCTGTTTGAAGATAATCAATATTAAATAAACAAAGAAAATAAAAGGGAATTTTTATAGTTGGCATATATTATATTTATCAGGTGCATTTTTTTTTTTTTTTTTTTAAATCAGAATCACCCCAAGCAAGGTAGTAATGCCACTAAAACACAAGAGGTTACAGGGTGTGGAAAAATTAGGAACAGAAACATTAATGATGAGCAGAAAGAGACGAGTGTAATCAGGGGACAGTAGATAGCATTGCATTTAAATTTTTGTAGATTAAAGTTGGCTGGAAAGCACCACAAGTGTGAGAGAAAAAAATGTTAGCATAGAATTTATGGCTAAATCTGTAGCTAGCTCAACAGTAAATTGATGAGATCTTGACACCAGTCTAGTGCTGCACTTAAATTCAAAAACTCTAGGTGCCATAGCAAAGAGCTCATTTGAACAATTACCATGAAAGTATTTATAGAAAAGACATAGCTACTGAAATTCTTATCCTGAAAAAGAAAACATTCAAGAAAAAAAACAATTCATATTTAGTCATTAAATCAATTTTTGGAAAGTGGATCAAGCTCCAAAATTTTTCAACACCCCCTCATATATATATATATATACTAGCATTCTTCTTTTCTCTTGACCGAGCTGAGTCAATCAGAGCAGACATGATCAACGATGATGCAGTCAGCTGCTGCCAACCAGATCTGTTTTCTGCCTCATGAAACAGCATTGGAGTGTCCATCCTAATCCATTCTTTGATGTTGTCCATCCAGTTTTTGGACTGCCTCCCTATACATCTTTTTAAAACTATGAAGTTATGGAACAGATCCCTCTGATGTTGCAGATGTTTCTCCATCAGAATGCGGCAATTGAATATCTGTGTCGCAGTGTGCCCAAACACCACTCCCACCTTTTCTTAAACAACCCCGGATATGCCTGCCGGTAGAGAAAGGTCACGACCCTTGTGTGCTAAAAATAGCAACGACATCCTTTCAAACTGACAGAAACACACAAAACTCAATTTTCGCCACTAAACAAAAATAAAAGACCTTTAATTTCGAACCAAAATTAATTTAAATACAGTCAACAAACACCTAACACACTTTTTGACTGTAATTAATACGGCCAAATTAATTATATTCATTTACTTGTTTAGCGCCACCGCTTCTCTTGTATGAACCGGCCATATCTAGATGCCCGAGACTTCACAGCGGTTTTTAGCTGGCCAGGGAGCAGGAAGCCTTCCTGATTCGCGACTTTGACGCACCCAGTCAAGTCGACCAAGCCCAGCAGCTGACGGGACCCAGCAGCAGTAGCAGCAGTTGTTCAAACAGTCCTTTTCAGGGCTAACTTCCGAAAGTCATTCGATCACCACTCTTCAAGGCTCCACTCACTTCACTCTTTGCTACTGCCTTCCCTCTGAGATGCCAGCTCACTCCTGCAGCTTCCAGCACTCCTACCGCTTCCAGCTCACTCATGCAGCTTCCAGCACTCCTGCAGCTTCCAGCAGTTTCCAGCTCACTCCTACTGCTTCCAGCTCACTCCTGCAGCTTCCAGCTCACTCCTGCAGCGCTCTACTGACATCCCACTACCTATTCCAGCACTCGCTGACGATCTAATCCAGTGCCCACGTTACCACATTAACGTCCGAACAAACGACCTCTGTCGTCTTACCATCCACCGTTCACAAATAAAGACACGATTTCCATCGTCTACAACGGACCATCTGCATTTGTCATCCTTCTTTGCTATTGCCATCTCCTTGCCTTTGTGTCCCCTATTTTAGTTGTACGGTAAATTGGCACTCACACCTCTCGGCCCGCTGCAACATCTGCTCCACAGTGTCTGCCCTAAATCCAGCTTGTTCTTCTGCTAAATTTTCTTCAGCCTCTTTCTCAAGTCTGTTTAAAATGACTCATAGCATGATTTTACTGGTGTGGCTAATGAGGCTGAAGGCCCTTTAGTTCTGTCAATGGCAGAAGTTTCCTTTATTGGGGCATGGGGATGATGAGTGTTTGTGTCCATTCTATGGGCCACTGTTTTGTCTCTCAGATTTTCTGGCAAATTGATGTTATTACAGTGACCAATTCATTCATTCCCTCCATGTTTAAGCTGTTCTGCTGGAATATTGTCTGCTTCTGGCAACTTCCCTGTTGGTAAGCTGCTTGTGGCTTCTTCCACCTCTTCCCTCAATGCTGGAAGTAGTGAGGGTATCCTCGATAATGTTCAGTCCCCATCAATCAAACTGATGTCTGGTTGTATGGGATGGTTGTATAGGTCCCAACAGTATTGTGTCCATCTGTTCAAAATTGCTGTGTTTTCGGTTAGAAGTTTACCTCAATGACTGTGAATCTGCTCCACCGTGACTTCGTAAGCTTTTACAATGTATCATATGCTTGTCTGTTGTTTCATTTTTTCATTCCTTTCTTGATGTTTTCACACTGCTGGTTGATCCAACATTCCTTGACTACCTTCATCTGCTTGCGTATTTGGTTGTTTGTTTCATAGTACACGGCGACACTTTCAGAGCTGGATTTGGGCAAAAAGGAGTTGGGCAAAATACATATTTTCGCTGGCAAAAATACAAATATAACAAAATAATGAAGAAGGATGTTATTTTGTTATATTTGTATTTTTGCTAGCCAAAGCATTCTTTGTCCTTTGAGGCATGGTTCTCCCGGAAAAAGAAAGAAAGCACACACAACTTGTTTATATATGAGAATGTCATGCAAATTTTTGGTCACACCTCAACCAATCACTAGATATAAACAGGTGCTGCATATTTCTGGCAAATTGGCTCTGAGTTGTTAACTGGTGTAAAGAAGAATTTTGTGAGACAAGCAGCTGCTGTATCAAAGTTTATCCCTTCAAAATCCTACAAACTATTTTGGCATCATGATGGATAGGATATTTGACATCAAGTTGATACCTGAATTTGATGGCTCAGTGACTGGACAATCAGATACTGAAAGGATTAAAAAAGCAGAACTTGTTTGCAACCTATGTGGAATCAAGAAAGTTGAATGTTTTCTTCCTTTGAGATTGACTGGCAAGGCATATACCATCTACCAGCAGCTAAGTATAAAGCAAAAAGCAGAGGCCAAACAGATAAAATGATCACTGCACATTGCTTTACATTGGATTGTTTCCTAGCCTACGAACAGTTTGTGGAGTGGTGACTGCACCTTGACAAGTCAGTTTGATGGAAGACCTCATCACATATTGATGATATTTACATTGACAAGAGCATGACCTCAGTAGACTGCCTGAAAGAGCACTTGGCTGTTTTTGGTCTGACCTGCAAGGATCCAGAGTAGTTACAGGACAACATTAGTGTTCTGGGTCTGTGTGTTGAAGAGGAGAACAACTCACTTAATTGGAGGCATGGAAATGACATTCCATCAGTTCCTGAGGTCATGATGTGATGTAACATCTTCTCATGGTGTGGAAAGCAGGTGGGACACTTTCCTGTGTGTGGTTAGCTCTGTGTTGTTGCATCATTTGTTAAATACAAAACAGTGTTGATCATGTCTGATTGGGATGACAAAGTGACAAATGCTCACATGACTGAGGACATAGCAGCAAGAATATGCCAAAATGATCCTCCACACAGAAAGTGGTGCACAAAAGGACAGACATATGATGTGTGTGTTGATGCAAGTTTTCTCGCCACATGGGTTTTCATTAAATGTTGATGGAAGCATTGTAGAGAATGCATGTTGGTTGCAGCCTGTGAATAATGAACAACATAGCAATTTAGCAGAATTGGATGCTATCCTGAAGGGTGTCTATTTAGAACTACAGTGGGGTGCAACAGGGCTGCATCTCTCCACAGACTCTATATGTCTACATCAGTGGGTATTAGACATGCTCACTGGCAAAGCCAGAATACAAACTAACAGCAAATGAGATTCTGATCTGGAGGCATTTAAGTACTCTTGAAAAGCTGGTCCAAGAGTACAAGTTATTGATCACCATAACTTTAGCGACGTAAAGTCAGAATTGAGTGTATAAGCTCACAAGAGTAATGCAACTGTGGTATGAGTGATCAAGGAGGAGGTTGAGCCAGCATGATGATGGTGAAGGAAATTTCTCCAGACCAGATAAGTGCCATACTTTGTCAGTGGACATCCTGGTGTCAGAGAGACAATGTATTTTGTGAGACAAGTTCATCCTACGATATCCAAGGTGACTGTCAGGACAGTGGTCAGAAAATGTAAAGAATGTCAGTTGATTGACCCAGCCTCACATCATTGGCCATGAGGCAACTTAAGTGTGATTGGAATCTGGCTTGGGAATGGATATTACCCAATTTAGTGGACAACACTACCTTATGTTGTTTGACTGTGGCCCCATTCGATTTGTGATGTGGTGATGTATGTTTCAGCAAGACTCAAGACGCACCACCTGAGAACTGGAAACTATTCTTTTTGAATGAGACCCACTATCAGGAATGCTAAACAACAATGACACTGCCCTTTCGAAGTAAGTCCTTTAAAGATTTCTTGGATGACTGAGGAATTCAACTTAGTTTCCATTGTGTGTGTGTTTCTGCAGGAAACAGCATAGTGGAAAGATCTCATGGGAACCTAAGGAGAATTGCGGCAAGAAAGCACTGTTCGATAATGGAGGCAGTGTACTGGCATAATATTGCGCCAAAGAATGACACATGCCTGCCAATATGATTCACCATCACCAACTTGTGAAAAGAATTAGTACAATGTTACCATCTGATCATTGTAAGAATCACTATGTACAGAGTTGGGAACAGAGTATAGGTGAAAGCTTTACAAGGCCAGTGTACCTCCAGGTATCAAGTGGGTTGCATGACAGATATTGTAAGTCCACATACAATAATAGTTGAAGGGATGCCTTGGCATGCAAAAGATCTTTGCCTTTTCATAGACTAATAGGTGTGACACTGAAGACAATTTGTCATCTGAAAATTATTGGGTAATTGAGTTCCATGAATTTGATGCTTCCACAGATGCAAAGGTTCTGGATATGCCTGATGACTCCTTCCAGGCTGTCTGATTTATGATCCTGAGATGGTGGGGGGGTGTAGAGAAGAAAATGGTGACTTTCCTTGTCAAACCAAGTGACACTGTGTCATATATATACTTGTCAGAAAAAGAAAGCGTGCATGTGACTCTTGTATATAAACAGGTGCAGCATGTGACTGGTGAATTGGTTCTTCTGAGTTTTTACCCCGCATGAAGGAGAATTTCGTTAGATGAGCAGCTGCTGTATTGAAACTTATCCCTTCAAAATCCTACAGTGTAAATGCACACATATACAGTAGGGGTATTTGGGAAACAATTTTTAATTTGTGCAGTGTTGGTTAATCTTGCATTAGTCACCTCGGATTTCCAAAAATGGATAGTCCCCTCCTGCAACAACTGAGCTACAACTGCACCACACTACATAGTACATTACCCTCATGAGTCAGGAGGGTAATGGGAAGGAGCAAAAGAAACATGTTGCCAACTAGGAATTACAAGTACTATAAAAATCTTGGGGTAACAAAATACCCCATGTGACTAACACAGAGTAAAAGACCAAAAAAAGTTTTTGAAGATTTTTTTAATTCAATTTTTCTATTGTTTTGACCATTTTTCTGGTTTCCAGAAAAAATAAATAAATTGTCAAATCTCTTCTGAGCATATTCAAGCTATTATCTATGAATTTTCTAGTGTTGTGTGTGTATATATATATATATGCATGCATGCACTGTGCCTCTCTGATGGTTTTCAAGTGTTGGGCAACCTTAATGACTTATGCTTCTCCAGTTAGTGTTTTACTATTATTTGTATTTCCTTTCTTCTGAAAATTCTGAGCTGGTTAATGATAGGAGTGTTGAGGCATATTTAAATATGATGGAACAGCTAGTACTGACAAATGTTGCTGGTCCTTTATTACAAATAATTCCTTTTACATTACTGATGGTAATAATAATGATGATATTTGAGTAACTAATATTATTAAGTAGTTAGGTAGAGAAAAAACTAAAGTAAAATTACACCCTATGGTAGTGAGTATTGGAGATAAAATTAGACTACAGGAGGTTCCAACTTTGTATGTAAGATGCAGGATGATTTTTTTAGCCTATTTTTTAAATAAAAGTGTATATTATATGTCATTCATACATTACTTATACATGTGTGGACATGATGGCTGTGACACAATTTCAAGCAATGCTTATCACTTGATCTCTCCTCAAATATGGCAACATAGATGTAGCTTTTTAGTTTTGATAGGGTATTGCATCATCTTGCATAGTTGTAAAAACATTGAGCATCTTTTGCAGTAATTGTTATATAAATGTATCATAATGTGTAATGAATGATTTTTCTTTTTATGTGATGTCTACACTACATTCATTACAAGTTCGATCTAATTTTGCAGCAACATTTTCAGAGAAATTAACATCAAAACTAAACAAATATTTTCTATGTGCAACATGAATCTCTTTGAACTATGTGGATATACTCATATGCACAGACAGACATTCATACAATATTTTGATAGATTTTCAAAATAGTTATTGTTATTTAAAATAGTTTAAAATCTAATAATCAGTCTTGTTTAGCTGGAAAAATACTAAAGAAAAAATGTCTCTATAACTATACCAGTCCAGAAGACATCAGGAATTTAAACAAACATAGACATTTACCATTCTGGTTGGCACTAAGCATTCCGAAATCTACATGGGAATGAAGTAGACCTATTGTATAAACTGCAGTAAAGTCTGAGTTGGCTCCTTTTCAGATAAACCACAAAATATACAAGTAATTTACTTTATTAGAGAATCTGTTGAGTAATAATCAAACGGGTAAATAAAAAAAAAATAATCTTGGTCTTGTTTTATTTATGATAAGAAAAGCAAATACTTACAGAAAAAGTATGCAGAAAATATCAAGTAGTTTTCAGCAATGGAAACTTATTTCATAAGAGAAACTTAAAATATATAGAAACTATCTCTCTTGTTGGCAATTGTGGCATGTCAGGGGCCTCCTTACTTTGCTCGATTCAGCAATTGAAGTAACCAGTGGGGTACAACTAGAAGTTCCAAAACCCATAAAAATGTTGACCAAGCCCTATTTGGTCTCTTTCCCACTTTTCATTTTCAGCAGCCTCTACCTTCACAGCCAGCTCTCTTTTCCATCTTCCTTTTCAGCAGCCTCTACTTTCAAGATGTGTTCTTTTCCTTTTTTCCCTTTCAGTAGCCTATACCTTCAAGCCTAGCTCAAAGGGCTACTCACTACCCTTGCTGCAGAAGACATGTAGCCTTGCCCTGGCAGCTTGACTTTAGATTTCTCATTCCTCTCATGGAAACAAACAGAAAAATCTCTCTTGACAAAACATCTACTCAAGAACTTTGTTAACTAGGAAACCCCACTTTTCTTCCACAAAATACTATTATTTTGTACTCTCTTTCAACTAGAAATAAAAACTGTTCAAGAGTTATTTCGAGCCTTGAGTTTTGTTAATTCCACTCTTACTACTGAGCGCACACATGACTGGGAAAATTCTTATGAATTCAAAACCAGTTTTCAATTAAGGATGAAAATAGGAGAATTAATGGGTGTAGATAATTTGTTTGATTTTCAAAGATAAGTAACTTTTAATATGATTGATTTAGTCAAACTGTTATCTTGATTGTGGCAATGATGTTTCAGCCATGGTATCTTCCACTCTTCAAGTACTTGTCATACTTAGTGATGCTGTAAGAATTTCAAACATAACCAGTTATCCAATCTACATGTGTAAATTGTTTTCATTTCACACACTATGCATAATTGACCGCACTTAATATGATTTGGAGAATAGTCCAAATAAATCACTGTATAAAACATTAAAATACATTAATTAGCATTTTGTAATCTAGCTGAAACAACCACCCACTTCTAGACCCTTCTATTATTCCCTAGAGAGCTTATTGATTACAATATATATGTGTGTGTGTGTGTGTGTGTGTGTGTGTGTGTGTGTGTGTGTGTGTGTGTGTGTGTGTGTACACAGAGTTGAGTGCTGGTGGTAATAAAACAGTGCATGATGTAAAATAACATAGCTAAAATTTATACTACTAATAAATATATATTTTTTCCTTACCATTTGGTGCAACTGAGTTTCAATTTCTACCTAAAGATTGGCAGAATCTTTAGGCAAAAATTGAAAACTGACCAGGGTAATATTTCAATATCTATTATATATTGCTAAGATAGTGGAACAGTCCACTTAGTAATGTGAAAAAATAAATTGCTAAAAAACGAATTTAATGCAAAAAAAAATAAAAAAATGATTTTCAGCAACTGATGAACTTCTCTACTAATAACACACACACACACGTGTGTGTGTGTGTGTGAAAGAGATATTAAAAATGAATATCAGCTTTTTTTTAATTATTTTAGGGATAAAGCTTTATAAAGATTGTCGTACCAAATTAATTTTTTTAATTTGGTGAGTTTCTGACAATTTATTATAGCTAGAAATTATAAACAAGAAAATAAGTAAAAAAAAAAAACAATTATAAAAATGTTTGTAAAAAAAATTAAAGACTTGTGTAAAAAAGTAAAATAAATAAATGATAGAAAAATACAAATAAATTAGTAAATAACTTAAAGACAGTAAAGGGAGAGAAGCCAGTTAAGCCGTGCATGAAAAAAATCTTGCTTTTTTCTCCCTTCCAAAATAATGTTTAGCGTTAATAAAGAATCATTTGCTTATTTTTAATTCTTGCCCTTGGTGATCATTCATGTGTGCACACATTAAAAATAAGAAAATAATTATTTACAATTCCAACTTTATCTTTTAAAGTTTTATTATGTTTTAAAATAAATTGTAAAATAATTTAAGTACTGTGTTTGCTGAAAACATAAAACAAGTTTGAAAAATAAAATCTGTTTGCTTGTTTTAATTTAAGAAATAAGGTGCTGAAAAGTTCTCATCCTGACTGACCAAATGTCTAAATATCAGAATTTTCAGGGAAGTGCTGCCTGCTTTTGAATTATTTAGCATTCTTTCTATTATATCTGTATATAATATTACAACTAGTATGTATCAAATGCAAAACGTAAATATTAAAATTTATGTATTTATAACGATTTGTGATATTAAATCAGTGATTATACAGCCTAATGATGTTAAAATTTGTAATTTATAAGTCTGCTTCATGTTTTCATATTAATCACATAGATTGGACATTATACCAACTAAAATTCAGTTAACTGTATGAAGCTATAAATGTTTTGAAGAATCCACATAAGTTAACTGTAGATTTTGCTGTGGAAAATTGTACCTTGAGATTGTGAACTTTAAATAATAGCCAAACAATTTCAACAGAGACTTTCATGCAATTTACTTTTAATTTTCAATATCTGCTTTTTCATTAAAAAGAAAAAAATCTTCATTATTGTCAATTGTTTATATTTTTTCATCTTATGGTATTTTTGTATTAGCTATTAAAGTAATTACCATTAAATTAAAGATATCTTTAAAGAAATAAAAACTAAACAGGCAACACATGAAGAAATGAAACTTGCTACAGAGAGTCAACAGTAGAGCAAAAAATAATAAAATTAATAATGTTACCCTTTTTTATTTAACTCCTACTATCCATCCATATAAATTCAAGAGGAGTTGGAGAACTGAGAAATTTATTCCTTAACAGAAAGGTCTAAGCTGTTGTCAAAAATAGAAATTGCCACAATGATAATACACTTATCTGATAATTCTAAGTTATTTAACACAAAATCATGAGCAACTCTTCTCTTGCAGAGGGAGTGAGAGAGATTCACACTCTACTATTCTACCCTCAATTAACTCTCTCTACTATTCTACCATTTTCTAAGGAAAACTTAATATCAGCAAATCCTTTTCACAAGTGGTCACTTAAGCACTAATAAAAAATTAATATACCCAGTACCTATTACAGTAAAAAAACAGAGTTGATAAACTTGTAAGTCTAGTAATTATTTGATTTTACCGATAACTGGATATTTAAGTAATTTTGAGTTTCTATTTTTATTACCAAGTTGGTAAAGTTCGTTATCACATATTCACATTAGAGAAAGAAAAGTAAACATTCAGAAAGTTAAGGCTGGTTGCTGAAAATACACTAAGCAAAATAAAAATAAATAAATAACCTCAACTGCCAGCATAGTACTGATAAAATTTGGCATACCCACCAGGCATCAATATCTTAAATGTATTTTTATCTGAATGTCTATGTTGGAATCTGAACCAATTAATAAGGTAGATACTTGAAAAACGAATACACAACAGATTTTATTTCCTATTTGTGTCGCTGACTAATGGCCACTAAATGACAGTTTGCAATAAAACAAACTGAAATTATGACAAGAGTAATATTAGTAAAAAAAGAGTTAATGTTTCACCTAAGAAACTCAAAATCTTTTTTTTTTATAATTTCACCCTAAGCCACAATAAAGCCACTAAGATGCATGGGGAACATTATTAAAGAGAGAGAACAAGAACAGAACAGGAATTAAGAATATTACTTCTAATACTACTAGTGGACATGATGTATATAAGGAAATGAAAGATAAAGAATGGCTACATGGTTAGATTTGAATGAATGCAAACAGTAATTCATGTGGCTTAAGTAGTAAAGTATGTGTTATATTGATATGTTACTCAAGGATAAAAGAATGCAAGTCTTGCTGAGGGTTTTTTTTCCTGATCTGCATTATTTACTAATCACTTTGGAATGGCAATATGAGTGTTGCAATAAAAAGAAAGTGAAAGTAAGATCAAAGTCACACTTGTCAAAAACTTAATGCAGCTTGTACAGCTTTTGTCAGGCACATTTTGGATCTATTTGTTGACTAGCTACAGGAAATCCTAGCTTCAAACTGCTGTTTGAACTGCAATTTCATAATTTATAAGCTGGCAAATGTAAACAAAAATAAAAAAAGAAATATCCCATTTCAATCAGCTGGATATCTTCCACAAAAGTTGTCTCCATGTGATCTATGGCTATACTTTTGATGATAGTGTCAAATGCTGATCTTCTCACAAAATACCACATTGGTAGAATTGAGACATTCCTGACGCAGTCCCAACTTTGCTAGGCTGGTCACATTGCAAGGATGAGTGACGACAGAATAACTAGGGTCCTCATGTATAGCCAGCTGGACAGTGGACAAAGGACTGTTGGATGGCTATGGCTCTGTTTATACATTATTTTTATGGATACAACTTGGTTGAGTAAATGCTCTGTTTTAATTAAACAGTATTAATTTAATGGATTTAATATATTAAAATTATATATATATATATATATATATATATATGAAAGTGAACAGTGAGATCAACACTGAGTGGCAACAGTCTTTCATGA
>CAHIKZ030000914.1:1087500-1125000 GCA_903632075.3 Acanthosepion pharaonis | reverse complement strand
GAGAAATTAAGACAGAAAATTCATGATCAGATATCAATTACATAATAAACATTAAGTCAGTAGAGAGATGTTTATTCCATTAACAGATATAGATTTTGCAAGAATACAAAAAGTTTTAAAGTGAACATGGGATGTAAAAAGATGGCAAAAACTCTAATTAAGGTCTGCTCGGTTTAGTTGTAGTATAAATCACAGGTTGGTTATGTGTTTTCTCAACATGAAGAAACACAAATATACCTGAGAAGGTGTCTGCAACAGGAATTAGCTAGTACCCTAGTAGACAGGCATACTTGGAAGCCAAACATTGTATTATGCAAAAACTCTCAGTGTCGTGTCATGTTATACAAAAATAAGTAAGCATTACATGAGGATGGATATAGTATCTTTATTTAATGCTATGTCCACCTCTAGACACAAGCAATCATGGCTCTTCACAGAATCTATTTCTTTACTACCTGTCAATTGCAATTATTTCTTGGGAAGATAGAATGGTTTACTCTATGCTTTCTTCAGTTTGAATTCAGAGTTATCCCTCTCCTAGACTGGCTGTCACTCAAAGCTAAAGAGTGTTATCTATTCTGCTATTTAACTTGTAGCTGGTGGGAGAAGAGAATGATTCATGCCTTTCTTGAGGGCAACAATGAGAAAGAGATAACATTATGCATGTACAAATGATTGCAAAGCTTCTTTGAGACTGAATGAACAGCTGAAAATGTTTTTTCCAATGGTAACTTTTACAAACACATAAGTTTCAAATATAATGTATATTTATGTTGCTTGAATTTGGCATTATAATGAATCTATTTTGCAGAAACAACCAAAAGGTAGTCACTGTGTATTCTTTAAAATACCATGCTTCTGAATTATTCATTTACATGCTCCTTTGGGCAGTGTGTGTAATATCTATTGAATGAGAGGGCTGCAATTCAAAACTTGAAATTTTGATTAAAGGTGAAGAATTAAGTTAAACAAAAAAGTTTCACATTAAATGACCTTTACAAATCTCTGTGTAATAAAACCATTTATGCAGACAGAGATAAAGCAAACACTATTCACTATCATTTTGTACAAATTTGCAGATGAGATAAATTTATTCCAGCTCATATTCTATGAAATTTCAGGTTAAACTGATAGAAGAAATATTACATACATAAAATTATATATATATATATATATATTTATATATATATATATATATAAAAAAATAATGATATATCATCATCAGTCCTTTGATTTTTATTCATAATATAATTGATCAATCAGATTACTTCAATTGTCAAGGCAGTGCGGGATGTTAACAGACAATCTCCTCCACGAAGATCTCTTGGTGGCTCTCAGCCATTCCAACATTGTCATGTCTGCCTACTCTTTGATGTTGTTTGACCAGCTTTAGTGTTGCCATCCCTGTATTTGCCTGTCTTCAACAGTGCCTTGCGTGATGGTCTTGCAAAGGCTGTTATACCATGTGATGTGACCAAACCATGCCATCTTATATATATAGTTATATTCCATGCTAAGGGAATAAATACTTAACACCAGGTGGATAATAGAAGAAAGGTTTATTGTACACAACCAGGACAATATGAAATATGGTACAGTTATACACACAGGTCAATCTAATAGTGAGTGACACTAATAGGAAGGTTGGACGTGCTTGCATCGTCTCACTCTCTCTCTTCCCCAAGTTTCTCATAGACAGTTGATTTTATAGGTACTTACTACCTATAGTGTAATCATTAATGGGGGTGACTGGTTATTACATCAAAAAAATAAAAGGAATAAATGAATTCTATTTATAATCTGACATTATAATGGGAAGCAGGTTTGAACCCTGCTGAAAGGCACATTTTCTTTATTCAGATTCACAAATCTCTGTATTTGTTTCATATATATCTCAAGAAATTGTTGTTGAACCTTGATGCAATTTGGCAGTCAATCAAAATTGACCTTATTGTATATACATGAACAGAGACTCTCCAATTGGGTTATTCAGTCACAAGTAACAAGTCAATGAATGAATTTGAGAACTGTACAATTGTTGCATTCATGATTATCAAGTAAGTATATTTTTTACATCATGCATAAAACATTTCCACACACAGGACTATCAGTATTTGAGGTTTCAAAGGCTTCATTTGTTATTTGTAGACTATTTTCAGTTAATATCATTTGGCTGAATACTTTCTGCATAAATTTTGCATATTATTTTTATTAATATCAATATGGCTTAAGCATTAAAAAATGGATTCAGTAATAAAGGCTGGCTTTATCTTATATTAAACTATGGAACAATACAAAAATGAATACAATTTCATCTCACTCCCCACAAAGGTTCATTACCAAAATTGGCACAAAAGTTTATATTCAATTTCAGTGGAGGAATTAAAAAGATTTAAAACAACATAAACATGGTTCAACCAATGAATACTGAGAGTACCATGGGCAGGGCATATGAAAAACAAGCTTTAAGGAGAATAGAAAATACAAAAAAAAACAAAAAAACAAACTGCAGGTGAAAATCAGAAAGAGATAACTAAAAGTTTTGAGAAATGAGGAAAGAAAACTGAGAATTTAATACTCACAAAGCAAAAGCAAAGAGAGGCTAAAGTAAAAACGAGTAACCTACTTAACTCTGTGCAGATGACAACACAAAAACAACTTAAACTTTGTTTAATGTTATTACAAATCCATTCTGGAAATAGAAACATTAAATTTTTTTTTAGTCAAGATTTATTTATTAATTTATTCAGTTGGCTTCAAGCACTTTTCTACTCCACAAACAGTTTCCCTGTGCCTTTTCTACAAATATTTTCAGTGCAATTGTTCTAATGAGCTTTCCTCTTTGGTACCTAGACTTTAGGAATTTAAGTGTACTACTAGATTGGCAGCAAGCTCTCATCTTACAAATGCAACTGTAAGTTATATGCTAATGGTTTCTTCTCTTGCACTTCTAACTTGTGGAACTCTCTTCCAGTTTCAACTTTGATCCTCAAAAATTTAAATGCAATATCATTTGTTATCTTGTGTCTTCTTAATTTCTGTTCTTTTGTTGTTCTTTCTCCTTAATAAGTTTCCATACTCAGTAAACCCCTTGCATCTTAGGGATGAAATGATAAAAAAAAAAAAAATGAAAGCTCAACACTACTACACTACAAAATTAGCCAAATCTAACAATCCTATTCCTAATCATATTTTATTGCTTTTTTTTTAAGCATAGTACTAGATTGGCAGCTAGATCTCAACATTTTACTGTTGATGTTAAGTGTAACCACAAGTTCTATTCTAATAGTTTTTTCTCTTTCATGTCTTGTCAGTTGAACTCTCTTCCAGCTTCTTGCTTTCTTGTCAACTATGATCTTCAAAGATTTTAATGCAAAATCAATTGCCTTCTTCTGTTCTTAAATCCTGTTCTTTTTATTATTCTTTCTCCTTGGTAACATTTTATTACTGTGTCTTAGTAGCTTTATTGCCTTGCTTTATATGGATTTAAAAAAAAAGAAAATAAACTTGTGATAAATGTCTTGCAAGAGTTTAAAGTAAAAATTATCCATATTGTCCAAATACTTTTACAGAAAAAGAATAAAAATCAATTCGCATAACTGATAAGAAAAAAAATATCAAGAAAATTTGCAGCACATACAAATATCTATAAATTTTATTTTTAGCCCTGGTACATGAAAGCAAGCAAGTGTCTAGAAATATCCTAACTTTATTTCTGGTATACATTTCATAAAAAGAAATAATTTAATGCTTTTGTTACCTTGAGAGTATACATCAATACAATAGAGAAATGTCAAGGATCTTGCTACCAAATACAAAATGTTTTCCCAGCTGTTTACTTCAAAGCTATTAACAGCTGGGCAACAGAAAAGCTAATTCTGTTTGCAACACATTGATTCCTGACCAGTATATTGCTATTATAAAATTATTAGCAAGTTATTAGCAATGAATATTTTCCATAAAATATCACTTGTATTACTTTTTGATACTTGATAATACCTTACAGCCTGATTTGCAGTGTGAAACAGAATGCCAAAACAAATTCCATTTAAAAAAGTATGAGAAAATTCTGATAATTTCATTCATCCTAGAGACATTCGTTTTTGCAGAAAATGCTTAAAACTAAGCAGGAGAATGTAAGTGTAGTGGTGAAGTCAGTGGGCTGTAATACAAAAGCTGGAACTCAGTCTACATATACTAGATTCAAGTACAATTGAAGTTAAAATACAAACTATAACAGTTTTATTCTTCACTAATGCCAGAATTTGTTATGTAGTTATATCTTGAATTATTATACTGAAATATGATAAAATAAATACAACAGTGTTTATTTTTAAATAAATGGATGGGAAGGAAACTTTAAAAAAGTTCCTTTTTTTTAAAAAAAAAAAAAAGAAAAAAAGAATGACCTGCTGAGTTTATGAACTTGCTTTCTTTGGCAAGCAACTCAAGAGGAACTCAAGTGGTGTTTTCACATCCAATACTTTTATATTACTCATCCTTGTCATGACTGATAAGGACATTGCAGCTTTATTACAATGACTAATTTGGGCAATAAGGTGGAAATAGTTCTTATTTGTACACTTCCTTCTTCATCAAACAACATGCCATGTCAGTAATGAGGCATTTTTGTTCAGATATCTGGTGGAGGAACATATCAAGAAGTGGATTCATGCCTTTCCCAAGAGCATTAATTCTAAGTGAACACTTTTATTATAAATTTTAGCATGGTTTACCAATTTAGGTTTCCTTGCTGATAACCATTATTCTTTGCCATTTAGTAGATACCTCATACAAGTGGTGGGGGTTAATAATTGGGGATGGGGGTTCAGAATTTTTCTTAATATGCAATAAATGAAACAGTCATAGAGTGCAAAATTAATAAGCAATGTGGTTTTAAAACCAGGTTGGTGTGTTATCTAATAAAAAAGGCATGAAATAGACTAGAATTTAAGGAGAAATGGATTCATGCCTTTCAAAAAGTTAAGAGAACAGCTTACCAATTTCATTTTCTTTGAAATAGCATAATAGTTAACAAGTCATTATGCTACTTTATGTCAGACATATAGAGTATTCAAAGAGAAATGGATTCATGCCATTCCTAAGAGCATCAGTGATTATAAGCAATTTCAGCAGAAATATGAACTTTGTGTGAATTTCTTTCCACTTTCCATATGGATAACCAGTTTGCTACTTTACATGTTTCAACATGCACAAGATGGACATAAATACAAATGTGAATAAAAAAAAAAATAAAATTAAAAAAATAAAAACCTGCTTTTTTGCATTTGTTTTAAGTATAAGGTATACTTACACCTGTGAATAATCTGTAATGAATGATCAGGTGCACATTTTATTATCGAAATCATACATTTACTATATAAACTCATCACCACTGTATTAGAGTTAGTATTTCTATCTACTATTGTTATTTTAAGGTTTGTTTCTCTCTTACAATTGTCTATATAAATGTCAACAATTTCTTTCACTTGTTCATATTATCAACAAATCAATGTTACATGTCACTACTCACACACAAAGATATCAGTCCAGTTGTTCAATAGGTTGACTTATTCTTACATCAAAACAGACCGTTGTTTCTGCTTAACATGACTAGTGACACTTGTATCACATCAAGACAGTAAGTATTTCACAGATTACAAGTGACTTAAGTGTATGTCATTTTGTCTGGCAGTTACTGAAATTTCAACTTATTCCTGCCTTGTCTATTGTATTGCAATGCACTGAAAGAACAAAACAAGTAGGAAATCGTTTCTTTTTTCTACAGTGAATATCAACAATATATTTCATAAGCTAAAGCATAAGTGAATAATTTGAAGACAACACATAGAACTTACATATTCACATGTTTATATAGATTTTAAAGACTGGCAATTTGTAATTGCCATATTTTTCTGTTAGTCAAGAGTAAGGGCTCATTTTTGCTATAAAAATAATTTTCAAATATATTCCCTATCAGCGTTCTTCATGGGTTGTTTAAAAAATGATGGCATATCTTGTTAAGTCCTTAATATTATTAAGGTGGTGACATAGGTGTCTTTCAATTTTTTAACCCTTAATTACTATTGAACTCTGCACTTTCATGTAGCAAGTCTTTTCACCTCTTAGCTTTGTAAACACTTTGAAAATTTCCTATTGCCTTAACAATGACACTGTCATTTTTGTTCTGCTGGTGCAAAGGAGACAACTCTAGCACAGTAAAAAGTTAGACATCACAGTTAAAATAACACACACAATTGGTGTATATATATAAAATTATAAGTATGTTATGTTATAATTTTTAAATAAATTCACTCTACTGTGTATTGAGCCCTTTTTAAAAATAGGGTTTTTGGTTACTGGAAGTTCATTCCATCTATACCAACCTTGTGTGTGTGTGTGTGTGTGTGTGTGTGTGTGTGTGTGTATATATATATATAAATATGTGTGTGTGTATATATATATATATATATATATATATATATATATATATGTGTGTGTGTGTGTGTGTGTGTATATATATATATATATATATATATATAAACTGTTTTTACAGACAAGGTTTACCTTGTGCAGGAAACGCTTATATTTTTTTATTAAAAAAAAAGTACCCAATACATGATTAAAAAAAAAAAAAAATATCGAAAGTGTAGAGCTAGTTAAGATCTAAAATATTACAAACACTAACCTTTTCTGTTACTGCAGTTTCCACCAATGAATGCATACATATAATGCTGTTCACATAGTTCTATATTTAGGTTTCACTGGTGGAAACTGTGGTAGCAGAAAAGGTTAGTGTTTGCAATATTATATACAATATTGAATATATATATATATTTTGTAAGATTATATTCAATATAATGAAAATGAATTGAGCACTATGGTTGTCTGGCATTTGCTTACATTCATAAAAAATAATACGCTAAATTTTCCTTTCCTGCTGCTGTGCACTAATAGCTCAGAGGTAGAAACTGACTGATGCCAAATTGGTTGGTTTTCGATCTCAGCTTGAAGCAATTGGACGTATAGCCACATTGATGAGCTGTGATACAGTGAAACTAGCCTGTATGCGGATGACATTATATATATATATATATATATATATATATATATATGTGTGTGTGTATATATATGTGTGTGTGTATATATATATATATATATATATATATATATATATATATATATATGTGCAGATAATTATGTAGATATTAAAATAAAAATTATACAAAGTGTTGCTTATTGTGATTAATTTGGAACTGGGTCTTTCTAATAAAAATTTACTTCATTGTATTTTGAATTATCGCCTTTGTTGGTGGGAGGAGAGTAAGTAAGTACCTCCTAACAACAAGCAACTTTAAAAATAAATCTATTTAATAATATATTAATTACTTTATTCTGGGACTCTGATATCACGTATGCATGGGACCCTCCATGTTAAAAAGGCTTTGTGCTATATTCAGAACATGTGGTCATTCTGTTAATTATATAAACAAGTTCACATTATAAAAAATAATTAAATCTATTAACTTAATCTTTTTTTAACTTTAAATACTTTAGAATAGACTAATGTGATAATAATTGTTTGATAATATATGAACATTTTAATAAATGGTTTCCTTTGTACATAAAAGCATTATATATTTTAAATGATGCATTTTCTTTAATGTTCAATTTGTACTGCTTAATATGCAAATATTTACTAAACTTGATTTCATGTCACAAGGATTTAACTCACTATTCAGTTGTAATCATCTGTGAAACCAATATGATAATCATTACCCTATGGCAATGACCCAGGTTGACAATTTATATAAACATACTGAACATATAGAAATAAATTTTTCTTGTCATAACTTGTCAAATATCTTTATTGTAATACATGAAAATTTTTATTGTAATATAACACATGAAAATAATATCTAGTTATTTGTTCATTATTTTTTCACAGTTGTAGATTATTTCATGGTGGGACAAAGTTGTTTTGAATATTAGTAATCCTTCATTACCTGTAGGCCAATCATATTGCAATATCCAATTTCAAAGCAATTTAAAATTATGTAGATATCCACAGGGTAACTCAATAAATATGAAAGGGAGTTTAATTCTGAGATTGATACAAAGGAAATGGCCTCCTCTTCCATCCTCAGCAGGGTTTAGGTTAATCCTAACACTGTGCAATTATAAATAAAAAAAATAATGAATAGGTGTTGTTACAAATAACAAATAAGCACTTGAAGATGTTTTGTTTTACAAAGAATTAAAATAATAACGGGACTAATTAAAAAGTTCCTGAATAGTCAACAAGATGATTTCTCTATTCTCACTATCCTAGAAACCTCTGTTAGGCAGTTTGCCAAACACCAAAACATATGCACCATACCTTTCCCACCTGCCTTAATGTCATGTAAATACTAACACATGGTACTAGAAGAAAGAAAATAGAGGTATTTCTCAACAGAGAGAACACAAGAAAATTCTTTTTAAGTTGATTTTCCTTGGATTGTTGCAAACCTTGAATTAATTATTACATCCACATCCCCAATTTTTCTTTAATATTACTTTTTGTCACTTTGTGGATAAGCTTTGAACTTTTGGGGAAAAATAACAAAAAAAAATGAGCATCACTGTTTTTGTTTGAATTGTAACGGATTTTTATTTTGCATATTGTTCTGCCCACTGTGCTGGTCGTTTCTGCCTTCCTCTCCTCAAATGATAGTGATGAAGATATGATGCTTGAACTGCTGCTACGATAAAAGACCAAGTTGATGGAGAGGCAGGAAGGGCAAGGTTGGCAGAGCAGTTATGATGCTTCTGTTTTGCTGATGAGACAGAAGAGGAGCCAAATATTAAACAAAGAAGTTGGCCATTCACATGAACACTCACATGTTCAGCATGTGAAGAATCTGGCTTGACACATACAGACGTAGAGAGAAAATAAAAATTTTGTTTACTAAACAACATGAAGTGTCAACTGGCCACTATTTAGCTTTTTTTTTTTTTCAGGGTGGAGGTAGATATTGTGATAATTGAGAAAAAAAATAATCAACAGTAAACAAAATTAAGATTAAATTTAAATAATAAAACTAAGTTTTGGTAAGTAAAAAAATATTTTTTGCCATTAAAACAAAATCAAACTTAGAGAAAAGCAATTAACTAAACTTATAGAATGGGCTATTTTTTCTATTATTCATTTGATTATAATTGTTTAGACCAAATTAATAAAATGTTACATCTGTAATGTTTATTTAATAGCAAAACAACACAGATTTAAGACTAAGAGTGTCAGTATCCTACTAGATGAGATGTATGATATATTTAATTTAATAATGAAGAAAATATAAAAATGAAAAAAATAAATAAATATTTCTTTTATTTATTAAAATTTGTGAATATTTGTCATGGGCAAGAGATGAAGTATTTCTTTCATGCAAATGTGTGTACAGTATAACTCTAAGGTACTATTTGTCAAACCCTCCTCTTATAAAAGAGCTTAATAAATATGATCATCATGCATGAATTTCTTTATATATATATATATATATATATATATATATATATATATATATATATATATATATATATAACAGGGTTTTTTTACTCCATAACTAATAAATTAATTTTTTCTGTGACAGTACATGTAATTTTTTTTTTTTTGTTTTTTTTTTACAAATAAATAAAATAAGAAAGGAAGAAAAAAATAATTTTAAATCTAAAATATGTAAATTTAATTCAGTTTCAAAATGTTTTCAAACGTTAATTTAGTACAAAAGCAGTAATTCTTGATTAAAGGAATTAAAAATAAAAAAATTACATTTAAAAACAAAAAAAAAATGATGTCACGCATGACTTGGTAAATTTTCAGCTGATTGCTCCGTGAAGAAAAGTTAAGCATTCCCAACAGATAAAAAGAAAGAGAAAAGTAAAAAAGTTTGTTTTTACTAGAGTGACGATGTTAGTCAAAAGTAATTGTAAGATACATACTTGGGCCATCCAAAGAGTTCTTTTTGGCAGTTATTGTTTGTATATTGTTTCCCATTTAGTTTTAGGTAGTTGTTACCATGCTGAAAGCGACATGTACTCCTCCCTCATGATATTATGAGGCATATTCTGCCCACCAACAGACAGGCAGGAGTAAGAATACACACTTGTCACTATAGGCTGTTTCAAGCAGATACAACAGCAGAAAGGGAAAGGAGGACAAGTAGGAGATGGAAAGAAGGAGGGGAAGAAAGAAAAAGAAACTCAGCTCAGCCTACATTTAACCCTAACCTACAGTTCCGTTCAACAATAATCATGAAACTTTAAATGCAAAATAAAGAGAGGGGAAGGGTGAAGGGAAAAGGGGAAGGAAGAGAAAGCAAGATGAGAAGGAGAGAAGAGAAAGAGGAAAGAGAAAGGGAAAGAGAAGAAAGCATAAAGTAAACAAAGAAATTTTCTCTCTCCACTTGTGTACTGAAGTCGAACATATGTGCTCCACTCCATTGATCTACAAGAATTGTAAATCAAAAGATATTGAGAAGAGGGTGAGAGGATCAGTGGAGTGTAGTTAGGTGGAGGAGCAAGAAGGTAAGAAAGAAGAAGTACAAAAACGTTACTTAGTGGTAGTTAACAGCTGTTTAAGATGCTGAAGAAAGTTAAAGAGAAAGAGTAACAACTGTGTGATGTGGGGTGCGGCGAACAATGAAGTTTACAGGTTTTTCCTTTCTGAGCCTTCAAGATTTTATTATTATTATTATTATTATTATTATTATTCTATCATTAATTCATGTATTTAATTTTGGAAAGTAATTACAAAAATTGCTCATCTTTTTTATTTAAGTTTCTTAACCAAGATGATATTTAAAAACTAATTAAGCTGTCTCAATTTTTTTGGGATGAATTATTATTACTTTTTTAAACATTGTTTTTTTTATTGCTTTCTCTTACAGTGCTTTGATGGTGCTGATGGGAGGTTCTTCAGTCCATCTCTACTTCTTGCTGAAACTGAGAATTAAACAGAAGACTAAATTTGACTCAATCTATGACAATACTATTGACCTGAACTGTATCATTTGTTTAAAATCATTACTGCCATAAACTTTTAAAACAAATCAGAAAACTTCACTTTTGTTACCCCACCCACCACAAAATATGAGCATCTAAAATTTATCTATCAAAAGTCTGGAAAAAATCTGTAGGTCTCATCTCAGAAAATAAGTACAAGACAAAAAAAATGTTTATAGTAGGATAATATAACTAAAATATATAATTAAGTAAATAAAAGTTCATTTTATGAGAGAATCAGATACTGAAATCTAGAAAAAGAAATCTTTAAAACTTAATATCTGATTCCCTCCCTCCATAGCATTTTATTTAGCCACTTCAGAAGTGGCTAAATAAAATGAAGTTCAATTTATTTATTTTATTTTGTAGTACTGTGCTTGAGTAGTAATAAGACATATTTGTCTTAAATTTTCCAGATTTCTTAAATGAAGAAATACTGTCATTAAATTTTCAATAGTTTTTATCACAACACTGAGAATGTTTTATTTCTGATCTGAGTAGCTTAACAGTCAGAGAAGTTAAAACAATCTTACCAAAATAAAATGTAAGAACTACCCAAAAATTGATATATGACGATGCTTCATCTTGGATATTTTGTACATTTAATATTACAAACAATATGTTATGGAGTAAAAACTGAATGAATGTAGCTAGATGAGTAAATTTGAAAGGCATCTGATGGTTGGTTTTTGTAATCTAAAATGTTGTCTTGGCCAGAGAGGCTCTCGAGGATACGGGATGAAAATTTAAACCTTGTCAAAAAGCAAATTCTTTATTTCCATTTAATAAAAGATAAACTAGCCAAAAATTTAAAAAAATTTATATTATTATTCTGTTTGTTAGTAAATACAATTGTTATGCTTCTCTACCTAGAATCAGAAAGTAATATCAAACAGAGCCCTGGAATCAGCTATGCATTCTGATCGAAGAACCTAGATAATAATTTCAAATTAGCAGGAGTAGATATGTTCACTTATCATCCAGTTCACACTCCTTCCCAGTCTTTTGAACAAGATTATAGGTTTATCCCTTGTTTCCTGTTCAGGATTGGGTTTCCAGTTCCTTTTAAATTCTCTTTCAACTCTATATTTCTAAAGTCTCTGCCTAAACTCTGAAATTTTATTTACTATTGAATTTTTTTTCCCCTCAAAAGTAATAGATGCTTACCTATCATCTGGTTTACACTCCTCCCTGGTCTTCTAAACAGAGGTAAAGGTTTATCCCTTGTTTCCTGTTTAGGATTGGGTCTCTAGTTCCTTCTAAAGTTTTCTCATTCTCTTTCACTATCAGTAATCCCCTTGTGTATTAGATACATTGCCTTTCTTGGGGGTGAATTGATTTAAAAAAAAAAAAAACTGGGAAGATGTGATGAATTGCTTGTATAACAGGTTGTAAGAATGGGAGTGAGATAAAGGAAACCAAGAATAAAAAAAAAACATATCTAGAGAGAAGGAAGGGATGAAGACAAAACAGAGACAGGCTTGTGGAAAAGCTATTAAGAGAGATAATAACAATTGAAAGGCAAGGAGGTCTGGAAAGACATAGAAATTACAATACATTAAAACTCTTTAAAGAAAGAGAGAACAAAAGAAAGATAAAAAAAAGAGGCTGCAATAGAAAATATTTGTGCATTCTTCATTCATTTTCTTTTTTTTCTTTTGCATGTGAAGATAATCCTTATTTGTCTAACATTTATAAAAAACATGGATGGGCAACAGAGATTATAAGGTATAAGGAAGCAAATGAGAAGATACAAGCAAAAGGTGAAATAAAATTAGGGTCATGAGACAATGCATCATCAGAATTGTCAAGACAAGAGGAATTTACATCTGAATCATAATTATTATAATCAACTCATCACATAAAGGATTTCTGTTATAGCAGAGCACAAAATACCTTTGAAAGAAATGAAAAATTGGAACAAATATCTAAACCTTACAAGGAAACTGAAAATGGTAGAACATGAAAGTGACAGTTATGCCTATCATTGTTGGAGCACTTGGAATGGTCCAAAAAAGCCTATCAGAAAGGCCACCTTACTGTGAGGTAATGGTTAACAAGGATAGTTCAGTTGTCCATTACTACTAATAGAAGTGTTTTCAATCCTCAAGATTCAACATAAAAAATTCAACAATATATCAACAAGTGAACCATCAAGAGAACAGCACCACAGAAAATAAAATACTGAGGAAAGTAATGGAATACTGAGGAGACTTGCTGTTTGTATGTTTAGCAGCATATCAACTCCTTATGGGTCATTTAATACTGAAATTTAATTTTCTTGGGAGTATTAGTAATTTCTTTTCCAAAAATGTATTACTGGTAATATTTTTTTTATTTTTTCAAAAACGTATTGCTGGTAATATATATATATATATATATAAAGAAAGAACAGTAAGATATATAATCCGGTGTTCTTATAGATATTTTTATTTTTACAAAATAGTGCTCAATGTAAATTTACAGAGCATTAATATTATAAATTAATTGATTTAAAATATGTTTTTTTTCACTACACAGTTCTAACCCTGTTTCAAAAATGGAAGCTAAAAGCCCTGAATTTAATTTTGTAATTAAATTAAAGACATTAGTTCCATTTCATCCTCAAGCAAATTTTGGAGTAACTTTTAAAATTACTGAGTTTTAAATACACAGCTAAAACAAAATTCATGTTTCCAAGGTTACAGATAAATCTATTTTTCTAGACAGGGGTGTCTGGGTGTTCAATATGTCTATATTTTAATGTATCCGTTATTGCTATGTTTTGGTAGTGGGTAGGGATGTATTTTTCAATGAAATCTAACATCCGTTAAAAGCGTGTCGTCTAGATTTTTTTAAAATTATATTGTTAACGGCTAAAATTCTTACGGCATTTTTTTCCTTCGTATATTTAAAGATTTTTTGTCCCTGTCTAGAAAAATAGATTTTTTAAATTTTTTCAGAAATGTATTGCTGGTAATATTTTTTTTTATTTTTTTTCAGAAATGTATTGCTGGTAATATTTTTTTTTATTTTTTTTCAGAAATGTATTGCTGGTAATATTTTTTAACATTTTTTTTCAGAAATGTATTGCTGGTAAAATTTAAAAAAATTTTTTTTCAGAAATGTATTGCTGGTATTTTTACTAGAAAATCATTTTTATGCTTTCAATTGTTTTGACCCCAGTTTAAGGATTAACTATTTGCCTATAGCTGGGACCTGAACAGGTGTTACCACCCCTTGTCATGGTGGACCCAGCAACAGCAGCAATTATGTGGTAGTTCCACACTCCTCAAAACCTACTGATCTGAAGTCTGGCTACCAGATGTAATTTATCATCATACCCAGGATGCAGAGACTTGCTGTTATTTGATTTTCTGTGTAAGCAACCAGTTACTATTGAATACAATCAGTTACACCCAATCACGGATTTATCTTGCAATCAAGAGATGGTTGATTTATAATGATTTTACAGAAAGGTGATAACAGCAGAATTCTCATGAAAGAAACAAATAATGGCAGATATAAGTAATATTACAGAAAAATAAGCACAAAGAAATTTCGGCAAGGATCCAAATCAGCTGATTTAAGATAGAAAAAAGATGATTCATCACATGGATTCCTAAGTAATATCTGCAAAGATCACATGTAAATTCCATGACTATTGCCAAAGATTTAATTTGAAATTCCATTACCAAAAATTTTATTTGAAATTCACTGCCAAAGATTTAAGAAAAATTGGATAATTTTCAGAAAAAGATCAAACTGTATGTTCTTGAAAGAAAGGACTCCTAGAAACATCTTTCAAAGAACAACCATTTTTCTTGCAAATTGAAGTGGTGTTAAGTATTTACTAAACTTGGATTAGTTTAGCACAAGGTCATGAATGTTGAACTACTAGTGAGGTTAGGACCAAGTAAACCGTCATAATGGTCTGTTAGACTGGCTGACAAACCCTTATCCTACAGCAAGGCAACCAGAAAAAGGTGGTAGTACTTTCCAAGTGTAAAGTTAAAAAAAAAAAGAAAAGAAAAGCCTACTGTCTGCACAATATGGGTTTGTCTCCATTTATAATCTATGTTGTACTTTTATTTGAAGCACAATAAAAGATTTATATTTTGTATGTTAACACCAGCCATAAAGCAATGGATTGTCCTAAAACTAAACCTTTTGGATGGGAGCTGCCCAAACTGCACTCTCCAGCCTTGACAGAGTCCAAAAGTGTCTCAGTGTCCTTGTGAGTGATTAATTATTTTTCAACTTCCAACCTCCCTCTCACAGGTGGGATGTGACAAGCTTCTCTTGCTTATTTCCATTGAAAGTGCTCTAACAAACTATATTCCATGGTCCCACCAGTTTTAATCTTCATGGCTAAGACCTGCCAGGCCATCCACATTGTAGCAAACAACCCACATTCCCTCCATATTACATTGGTAAGAAGTAAGTTCCACTCAAACAGCTTCCCTGATCACTACAATCTTAACCTGTTCAAGTCTAGGATTAACCACTATCTTCGCCTCCAATCTATACAAACTGTCTCCTAACGTAACCCTCTACTTTGAGTGGCCCTCGGACCTTGTACAGGGTGAACCTTAATATAAAAATAAATAAATAAATTGGAAACTGATATCTTCTAAAACCAAATAGAATATATAAATTTCATTTCATCTATCTCCAAAAACTGACTTGGTGATTGAGATTAATTGTGGCACTTGTAATCAGTAACTGACGCCAAGATTTCAAATGCTGATTTTCACAAGCTGGCTCTCTTCACTAGAAAGGCTGATGTTAGATGATCTTCAGGAAGTCTGTACAGTTATGTAGTTGTAAAATCTTTATCTTTCTTGATTTATTGACAGACTGATTTTAAAGTTTCATTTCTCCTAAAGTTTATTTTATAATAACAAATAACAGTCTGAACAAGAAACTAGTCTCTCTCAATTATGTACAGTTGTAAAGCTCAATGCTAAACATGAGAATTAACTTTATGAATAATATGATTTCAAAATTATTCTATTTGTTGTAAGCAAAATGTTGTTTTTCAAGTTATGAGTTATTTGTGTTTTTACATTTATGTAAAAGATTTAAACTGAAAATATATTATTATTGTATTATACTGAAGGGAAAATCAAAAGGTAGCTGAAAAAAAGTGGGTTGCTAGAAAAATAAAACACTTTTTTTTTTTAATTAAAAAAGAACAAAAAGAGCAATTCTAATCTGAAATTTTGGATTGTTTGTGATTCAATGATTTTCTTTTTGCAATAATCTTCAACTTTTCATTTGACCTTTTACCTCTGCCAAGAAAGTTAGAGTTTATGCATTTGTCTGTGTCTGTCCACACAATATTTCCAAAGTGTTCATCGAATTTTAAAGATAATTTGAAAAAGGTTAAAATATGAACTTTGGAACAATTGGATAAGTTTTCAAGTAGATTCACAATTTTTTTTCAACTAAGACATTTCAGAAATTAAGGCAATATATATATATATATATATATATATATATATATATATATATATATATGATAATAAAATAAAGAACAAATAGGAAACATATATGAATCTAACATCTTTCACGTTTTTTTAAAGCTTCATCAGAGTTTGAGATAACACAGACAAAATGACAAACTCTGGTATTTTTAATTTTGTTTGAGTCAGTTCTCATTGGTCAGATATTTTGTTTGAGTCAGTTCTCATTGGTCAGATACATGTCATGTGCATTAAAACAGTAGATAAGTTTATATATATGTAGGTTTGTAAAGATTCATGTATGTCTAAATGGGCATTGGATGGTAATGTGTATTCATAATTGTGTATGTGTGTCTGTCTAGTGGGAGTTATAATATCTTCATCTTTGTGCTGTCAGCTAATGTAGCAGGTGTCACATCATTCTAATTTACGGCTGATCTCTTTAAGCATGTATTCTTTAGATACAAGTTAGATTCTTTAACAATTGATTCAAAGAAAGATGGTGATTTAAAGTTTTAGGTATGTGGTTATAGTTGGTAATAATATAATTAAGTTTTCAATGTATTTTCTTCTTAAAGAATTGTTCTTTTTTAATTAGAGTGGCATTAGTGAAATCAAAGTTATGTCCATCTTCATTTCGATGCTAAACGAGAGGGGTTGTTTGTGCCAATGCAAGTCACTCTTGTGTTCGTAGATGCAAGCTTTTAGATGACATGATGTCTCCTCCCACATATGAACAATCTCTCTCATTTTGATGTCTCCCTCACATACAATTATGTTAGATTGATATACGTTTCCTATTTGTCTTTTATTTTATCATCATATATATATATATATATATATCTATATATATATATATAGATATATATATATATATATATATATATATATATATATATATATATATATATATATATATATATAGATAGATAGATAGATAATAATGAGTTAAATATCAAATATGGATTGGGATCTGACATGATGATAAAATAAAAGACAAATAGGAAACGTATATCAATCTAACATAATTTTTAATGACTTATCTATTCACTAATGATGCTCTTTTTTTAATACTGAGTACTTTATTTGCAAAAAGGCTCCTTGCCTTGAATGCGTTACCCTTCACAAGTTTATTGGTCAACACGTTTTGTTAGGCATACACTATCTTTGCTATTATTATTATATCTCAAAAGTTACAGTTATTTCCAGTGAACTGATTTTCATTAATGTTTCTTTTTTGTCATAATGGCATTGGCTGAAGTATGCACTCTCTGACTGCTTTCTAGTATTTTAATGTTTTAATTGCTTAATAATGTCTTCTTTATAAGAGGATTCACCTTAATTTTTTTTATAAAAACCCTAATGCTTGGTAGTTAGGGATATCAGCATAAAAACAGTCAGGAAGCTGAGTTTATATATCCGTCACAGCTTGATATTTAATTGCCAGGAAAGTACTTTGGTAAAGCATGAATCCATTTCTCACTATATATTATTCCAGATATCTTCACAAAGTGTTTCAGCAGAGCATACAATGATAGTTGATGGAGTCTGGAGTGGGCAAAAGAGCCCCTGGGCAAATCACTCCTCCATAACTCACTTATATGCCCAGTTACTGCAAAAAGCTTATTATTTCAGCAGAGGTTCAAATCAATTCTGTAGTATGCATTTGTTTTCTATTAACAAATATCACAAAGTTTACTTAATGCTCCAGTTACCTGAAGAAAACTGAAAAACTGACAAAGCCAAAAGAAAAGCTATTTTGAAAAAGAAAACAAAATAAGCACATCTTAAATAAAAAGAAAATCCATTTACTGACTGATTAAACAAAAACCACCCTGTTCTAAAGTAAATTGATATTGCATAACTGAACATTCCTGAAATGTTTTGTTAGGAATTTATCATCAATTGTAAACTCACAAACACTAACTCTTATTTAATTTCTTCCACTTAACAAAGAATTACCTTAAGGCAGGGACGAATTAAGAAAAAACAAACTTGGGATAGGAATGTTGTACCTTGTTAAAGGAATGTAGAACAGGTGGGCCCAAGGTATGAGATTGTTAACAACTGTAATATAGCAAAGAGTGGTTGAAAACTGACTCCTTATTTATATTTATTTCTTATTTATCAGTCATATATATATATATATATATATATGTAATTAATTGTATATTTGGGTAACAACCCCTCTTTTATGCAAGTTTCATTGGAAATGACTGACGAGGTACTGTGATTAAGCTTAAATTTTTCTTGCATTCATACAAGTATTTCTTTTCTAGACATTGTGTGTAAAAACTGTCTAAATGATCTGTAGATCTCAGACCTTTCAACTAATCTATTAACCATTATCAAGAATATTTTATTGTTTAACTGAATATGTACATTTACACACACACACACATATATATATATATATATATATATATATATATGAATGGGGATATTCTTTAATTTCTGGACCTTTATATATAGTGGCCTGATGATTGTGTTTAAGCATGAGACAGACTGTCACTGCTGGGTGTTGACTTCAATGACCACTTTTATATTTATATATGCTCTATCCCTGATATTGAGCACTTTTACCAGTAAATATAGCATACTGTAAAACTGTATTTTTATCATATATATATATATATATATATATATATATATATTGGCAGACACACTAGCAGTAAAAAATACAAAACTACTCATGCATAAATAGGCATTTAGACATATGATAAGAGTATAGTAGGCCCATCTGCTTTGAATTAAAATGGCATTTCTGATTTGGGTCAAAGTGTAGTATCTGTGCACTGTGAAAAGTGTTAAACACACATGCTATATATTGTGAAATCAACAAGCAAGAACATCTTTAATTACAACAGTTTCTTCATAAATTTGACCTGGATGTCTGACAGCTTATATTTAAACTTGAAATATGTAAGAGATAATTTAACAGACAGACCTTGCTAGTTAATTTCAGTAAAACATATTTGTATAAATTCTTTACACACATACAAACACAGAAATTAGGCTGATAAAAAAGTTCCCAGGAAATTATCAGTACCTATCTTTTTGTTTGTGGTCTACTTAACCCAGAAAAAAAAAAGTAATTTTGGGACAAGTTTGTCACTGGATTTATTAATTGTAATGGTAATAGTAGCCGTTTCCTTACAAGGAGACATTTGGACTTCAATGATCTGAGCAGCCAGTACTGTTTTCAGTTGAAATTTGTAAAATCATTCTATTAAAACAATTTTTCAGAGAAATAGGCTTAAGCAGATGTTATTGTTTTGTCCAGTATTGATGAGGGTTTCCTTCATAACCATTTATTTGAATTAGTGAGGAATGTTAACATTGATCATGTCATTATTCTCTTCAAGTTACATGTGCTATCCATTTAAAACTCCAAAACAATATAAACTACTGCTAGATCCAGGACAGCCTCCAATGTCTCAACCTGAATGGAATCTACCAAAAGAAAAGGTCTTAAGCATTTGACAGGATTGAAATTGTTAGTGCTACAGTGAGCAATTAGTTTATTTGAATGACACTGTGATAAACACTCAAATCATAACCCGAAAAAGTCAACTGGTGATTTGGCAGCATTTCATTGGTGCTTCTTTGTGTAGCCACTGCAATGCACCAAATGATCTTTGATCTGAGATGGAAAGTTCTTCCACATGAAGCATATTTCTCCAATTCTGTCAACTTCAAGCAATCACTTGTTTTACTCTTGTCAACATTCCATTGACTGATCAGTGGTTCTTACAAGTTCAGAATATCCAAAAAATCCTTAAAAGAATTCATTGAGCTAAATTCTTTATTAGGGTGAAATATACAATTTAGATAAAAAGTGATATAAAAAAATATATTCTGAAAAGATTCCCGCATTCACATGTGTAGCCTTGGTATTTAAATCCAGGATAATATTCCGATGACCAGGGAATTGTCTCTCGAAGCCAGTGACTACTCTTTTATGTGCTTCCATCTTTCACTACTAAACTCTGTCAGCTATCTCTTTTTCCTTTATCACTCTCCCTCTTCCCATTATATGCAATAGCTGACAGTATAGAAAAGGCACTTTCTCTCCATCCATCTGCAAACATCTTCAGTGACTTCAATGCTCAGTGCAACAAGTGACTGAAAAAAATTTCAAGGTTCTGATGTTTCCAGAATACAGACATTAATTTTTTCCATTGCCCAATCCTTCACTCAAATTGTGGATTTCTCTACTCATTTCCCTAGCTAAACTGAGCAACATGCTACTCTATTGACTATTTCTTACCTCCTCTCCCTGCTCTTGTCTTACTAGGTGAAACTGCAGTCCTCTCCTTGGTTCACACTAGCATGCTCGGCTGTCTCAGCACACAGGAACCACTATTTCAAGATATACCAGCATGACAGCTCTCATCATAACAGGTGCCTATTTGCTACTACTCGTAATAAATGTAAGCAAGTTTTTGAAAAAGCTAAGTCCCTGTTTGCAGAGAGAATAAGGCACTGCATAGCCTCTAAAAACTTTGGCTCTTGTGACTACTGGCATTTCTATAATAAGGTACTTGATAAGTGCAAGGTCTCTATTTCCTCCCACTTCAATCAATTTGAGGTGTTATCAACCTCAGCTGATAAAGCTAAATGCTTTGCCTGTAAATTCTCCTCAAACTCTACTCTATCTGGAGTATTCCTGCCTAACTTCCCACTTAGAAGTGATTCTCTGTTGAGTGATATACATATAAGCCATTCCATGGTTTCTGCTATCATCTCTAACTTTGATCCATACAAAGCATATGGACCTGATGGCATCGCTGTAATAGTCATTAAGAAGTGTTCTCCTAAATTAACACCTGTTCTCTCTAAACTGTATAATGAATGCCTCACTACCTCCTGCTTTCCTGCCTGCTGTTGTTCCAGTTTTTAAGAACTCTGATAAACTGTCTGACCCATCCAACTATCAGCCTATTAGCCTTCTGCCTCTTTTTGAGAAATTTCTAGTGGCCTTAATCAATACTGAATTGGTTCATCATTTCTCATCACAGGGCTTTTTCTCAGACAAACAATACAGCTTTTGTTTCTCCAGATCAACTGCTGATGTACTAATGATAATTATAAACTTTATATATTATAAATTTACTTATTTAAAAATATGGTTCCATTGCTACACAGGAATTACCATGTTTCAAAAACAGAAGCTAAAAACTCAAATTCACTTGTAGAATTTAATTAGTCATCATTTGTTTGAAAAGGCACCTCTAACCTACCTTGACTTAACCTCTTTTCAAAAGTAACTAATATTTTGATACAATAGATGTCAGTGAAAAAGAATACCCAACCACTCCTTGTTAAAATGATTAGATTTCCCCATATCCATAGAAACTAATATTATAAATGTATGTGCTTATAAAATTCCGTAAATTTCAAAATAAGTTATTCCAAAATTCACTTAAAAATGAAACAGAACTAGGGATTTTAATTTAATTCTATAATTGAATTTAAAGATTTTAGCTTCTGTTTTTGAAATATGGTAATTCCAGTGTAGTGATGGAACCATATTTTTAAATAAATTTATATTTATATATATATATATATATATATATATATATATATATATATATATATATATATATATATTATAAAATTATGTATGTATGTATATATAAATAAAAAAGAAAGAACAGTATATAATCCAGTGTTCTTATTGATATTTTTATTTTTACAAAATAGTGTTCAATGTAAATTTACAGAGCATTAATATGAATGTATGTATGTAAAAGTGTTATTCATCAATCACTGAGAGTGGATAGGAAAACTTGTTTACTGAATAAAACAATAAATTAACGCCATTTTTTCCCCAAGAAGAGAAGTGTGAGAGGGGGATAGGTATCAGGGAAAAATGTTGATCATGCAGAAATTCTTTAACGCTGTCAAGACAGGAATGCAGATAGGACAGTTTTTCTGCATGTGTCAAGTGAACATTTCACAAGATATTTTTTAATTTTTCACTGTTAATTCTTAAAACACTGCTTGTTTTGTCATACTGTTACAATTAATCAAAATAAGTACACACATATTATATAAAAACATTATATGTTATATAGAGGAATATGATCAAATTTTAAAAATATCACATCATTTGCAAAAGGTAAAATTGCATCTTCGAACACTATAAATAATTTTTCAAGAAATAAGTAATTTTCTTAAAAACCAGAAAAATAACATTTCATACCTTTGTTGGAAGGATGCAAGGCAGGGCCTCCTGTTGACGTAGCTGGGCTTACTCCTGGTTCTAGCTTCATGTAGACAGACTGTGGAGCTTGGTCAGAGTCTTTGAACTGTAAAGTGGATATATATATATATATATATATATATATATATACATGCATACACACATAAAAATAGTCAGAGTAAGATGGACAAATATATGTAAAAATTGATGATTTAACTTAAAATAAAAACAGAATACAGTGGAACCTCAGATTACAAATAAATTTTCCAAACAAAAAACACCTTGGGTAATGAACAATGTCACCAGCAACGAACATGCAAGCTAGCAACAACATGGACGATTTTGAAAGTAATGTCTTCAGAGAATGAGGTAGGATGTTGCTAGTTCTTTGATTTGTGAAAGTTGTGCAAAATGTGAAATACCAAATTTTGTGGAACATCATCACACTGATAAAGCAGTAGCAAGCTGCAGCACAAACATTTTAAAACAAAACATCCCATTGGACAAATTTTTAGTGAGAGAGAGGCCCAATGAGTCTCAAGCAGAGTTGGTAGGTGTTAAGAGACAGAAAAAAAGATAGAGAAGAAACCCCATAAAGACAGTTACCTAATGTTTTTAAGGAAGGCGACTTTCCTTCCAAACAATAACATCTCTCCCCTTCCTCACAACCTTCCACTTACACCATCAACTCTCCTCCATACAGGTACAGTAAAATTAGTTTTCATCTATATTTTATCTGTTTAGTATTGTTTTTATCATTTTTTGTATGTTAGATTTATTGATTTTCATTGGTTTTGTGCATGAACTTGTACACAAAGTATTGTTGTAATAAGTTAAGCAATCATCTGATGTCCAGGAACAGATTAATCCATTTTACATTGATTCTTATGGGGAAAATCATTTTGATTCATTTGGGGCCACAAACAACCTTCATGAACAAATTAAATTTGTGAACCAAGGTTCCACTGTAGATTGGGTTTGTAATTATTTTGAAAAAAAAAAATATAGATCATAGTCTCATTTCATTGTGTACAAAAAACTGACAAAAAACTGAAAATAAAGTGAAAGTAGTTGAAATCACCTTCAGTTAAGCCATAGTGTAATTAAAATTTCCATCAGAAATAGTAAACATTTAATTTCATAATCCTAATTCTGTCAAAAACATTAATTTCTGACCACTGACAATCCCTTTCTCTGGTTTTCAATGAAAATATATATATATATATATATGTAAGGTGGACTCCCCCGCCATATTCGATGTATGAGGATCAAGCAGTATTTCAAGCTGTTCTGTATGCCGCTATCATCAGCTCCTATGTGTCTGTCTTGGAGCATTGTTTTAAATATATTTTCAATATCAGTCCTCCTCTGGTAGATGCCTATATATATATATATATATATATATATATATATATATATATATATATATATATATATATATATATATATATATATATATATATATATATATATATATATATATATATATATATATATATATACATATATATATATATATATATATATATATATATATATATATATATATATATATATATATATACATATATATATATATATATATATATATATATATATATATATATATATATATATATATATATATATATATATATATATATATATATATATATATATATATATATATACATATATATATATATATATATATATATATATATACATATATATATATATACATATATATATATATATATATATATATATATATATATATATATATATATATATATATATATATATATATATATATATATATATATATATATATATATATATATATATATATATATATATATATATATATATATATATATATATATATATATATATATATATATATATATATATATATATATATATATATATATATATATATATATATATATATATATATATATATATATATATATATATATATATATATATATATATACACACACACACGGTGCCAAAATTTAGTAAAAAAACGTATACGTAATAAAATAGCAAAATTCAATGCTTAAATCATCAAATACCATTTAATGTTGCTAATATTACTATCATGATTTTCAATTATTCATTCAAGATTTTCTTTCACTAAAACTTAAGAGATGACTATTACAAATTCATCTGTGAAAGGATTAAAAAATACATTGATACCTTCTAAACATCAATGCAAAGTTAATATTTTTTAACCAAGTTTTCTAGCAAAACACAGATAAACAGTAAATGACTGACTTTATATTGATTATATTTGGTCATAAAAAAAAGAAAGAAAGATGGGAATTTTGGCATCTGCTTATTTCTTACCTATGCTATTAGTATTTGGTATGTCATTATATATATATATATATATATATATATATATATATATATATATAATCCTTATGGTGAATTAATCTTTTTATGTAGTTGCTTCATAAATTCTATGTGGGATATAATGAGTTACATTCAGCTTAATGATGACTAGATATTATTGCATAAAGTAGTATAAAAGGAAAGGCCACAATTTCTCATTCTCTCTTTACCCACAGGAAGCCAAAGTGACAAAATATATCTCTTTTCACCATCAAACTTCTCCACCCCTGGACTACAGGTCACATTGCATACAGCATAATACTATCACTATGCTATTTCCTGTTTGAAAAAGCCTCATACAATGGCATCTCCACTACAAATTATCACATAATATATAATCTTTTTACAACACAAGAATATATCCCAGTCCAAGAGAAACAGTCAGACACCTTCTCATTCACTGTAGAAGATTAATAGTTTGTTGAAGAGTAACTTTTCTCTTCTTTTCTGAGCTATGATACACTTATTTAGGTTTTCGTCATGTTGAAATACTGGTTCCTGTACAATCACTGAAATTAAGCAACATTGAACCTTATCAGTACCTAGATAGGTGACCGCTTGGGAATACCAGGTGCTGTAAGCTTGGATGTGTGAGTGGTGTAATGGATAATGGCTGAGAATCGGAGAGCAGAGTTCCAATTTTAGTTGGATTCATTATCTTCACTTACGCACAAATATTTCTTCCCCCCAGCTATGGATTAATTAATAAGACTTGTATCATTAAATCATTATGTCAAAAAAAAAAAAACATCTAAAAATATTTTCTGGCTTTAAATAACCCACAAAGGATTGATAAGATGTAGAAAATGAATCAATCAATATGCTACACTTATTTTCCCATATAAATGTATGTAAAAATCCATGTATGTGTTAAATTCATTTATTTTAAGAATATATAAATTTTTAAGAGATGGCCATTACAGTTTGTTCTTTATTTCTTATCTATGTTCACTAAAAGGTTGTAGATTGTACAAACAATCTAAGCAAACCTTCTTTCAATGTTATCAAAGATAATGCCCATAAAGTGATGTTGTATAAAGCAATACAAAAGGAAAGAGCACACTCCCTTCCTCTTTTCAACCACAGGGTGCCATAATGAGGTCTCGGTTCTCCTTAGAGTGACTTCTTAGCTCTAAGTGAACCACTTTAAAAAAAAAACAAAAAAAAACAACTCCTGCTCAACAAAATTATCTCCACAACAACCTATCACATAGATAAGTATCTCCCTCTTTAACAAACAAGTAAAAATTAGATATTTAAGAAGGTAACCATAGGATTAAACGTGATTTTTGCATTTGCTACTTAGCTTTCATAGTTTAATAGGCAAAGTGTTGTCCCAGTCAAACAGGCTCTAAAAGATAATGCAATTTCAAATAGTTTTGTGGGACGACTTCACCTTCTCTACCAGGGGACCTCTTTTAATGCCTGCGAGGTGATATTGCTTATGCAATATAAAAGAAAAGAGCACAAACCCTCCCTCTTTTCAACCATAGGATATCATACTGATATCACCTATCACATCACATACAACACTATCTGCTTAAAAAAAAACAAAACAAAAAAAAAAAAAACACCCTCATGCAACCACAATATCTCCACAACAACCTATCATATAAAAATATATCTCCTTCCAATACAAAAAAGTAGCCCTATTCAACAAACAAGACAATTAAGGGCATTATCACTTTACTTGGGGTGAAATGATTTACAAAAAAAACAAAAAAAAAATTTAAAAAAATGATTAAATTCCTGTTAAAAAAAATAACATTATTTTAGTCTAATTTTTTCATTAAATTTATTTTTATTATATGCCACATTTATCCCTGATTTTCTTTTAAATTTCATATTAAAAATAATTCTTATCAAAAACCTTTATCAATATAAATTATTTCTTATTTCTTTTAGTATTAAAAGAATAAACATAAAAGACAAAATTTCACAAGATGTCTATAAAATAGGAAAAATATTGATTTACAAGTTCAGAAAGCCACCACACCAAGAGATGCAATCATTCAGACTTCAAATGGTGTCAATTGTTTCAAGCATGTCAATTATCAATTACAATACACTGATTTGAGTGTGTGCACACATGTGTGTGTATATGGGAGGGGGTAATTAATTATTTAGAGTCAGCCACTGTTTAGGAAAATGGAAACATGTAAAATCAAGATTACTGAGAGAGAAAATTATATATATATATATATATATATATATATATATTTTCAGTTGTATGGATATTAGTTTGTAAACCTGGGTTTAACACTGATGATCGTAAAAGGGTTACAAACTGATATCTATACAAGTGAATATGTTAGCTCTAGCACAGATATTGAGCCCTTTCCACTAAGTATTGTACATAAAATATATATATATATATATATATATATATATATATATATATATATATATATATATATATGCACACACAAAGGATGCAACTCACAATTTTTGTTTTCTTTTTTAAATATTTAAATAAAGAGATTTTATAAATAACAATCCCCCCCCAAATTATAAATTAACCTTAAAAACAAAAATCACCACTTTCACTATTTGGTTCTATCTAGCTAAAAAATACTGTGTGTGTGTGTGTGTGTGTGTGTGTGTGTGTGTGTATATATATATATATATATATATATATATATATGGAGAGAGGGAGGGAGAGAGAAAGTTTTTTTTTAAATACTCTTTCACTACATTGTATTTCTTCTCTTTTCAGTCAAAATCAATACAATCAGAGTCGAAAATAAAGTGAATATTTATTTATTGCAATAGCTAAAATGAAATTCATTTTTAATCCTAAACTGATTTCTAATTGTTCAAGATTTAAAAACAAAACATGTATAATAAATATCCTATTAATCTTTGCAGAAAAATAGTGTCATGTTATAATTGTAATGAACACTACTTACAATTGGCACTCATTTCATTATTAATGCAGATTTCAGAGAAATGAGCATTAGATGTTAAACCAAAATAATCTCATTGTAAAAATAGGAAATCAGAGAAAATATCATTAAAAATTTTGGCTTTTTTTAAATACAGATTTACAATGAATTCAATAAGACTACTAAAGCTGTCAAGTTTTAAATAAGGTATGTTTATAAAAATTATGCAACCTTTTTAAATTAAAATCCACTTTTTTTTTTTTTCATTATAATCTTATATTTCTTATTCAGAATCATTTTAGAACATTTCAAAATTCATTTTATTTTTGTTATTTTTATATTTCTTCTTTTATTTTATAGAATCTAACTTGAGTATATTAAGTTGACAAACACAGATTTCAGAATCAGAGGTACATATTTTTCAATAAAGATCGAATAAGCTGACCTACTTTGATTACACTAAGAGAGCATCAATCCACTGACTGTATGTGTTCAGTGCAAACATTGATAAACAGATCACATATTGAATAGGAGTATTCAAGGCTGTTTCCTGCTTCTTCCGATATCATTGCATGGAATGGTCTAAGTGACAAGATTACATGCTTTATATAATAGAAGTAGGCTTGATGAGGGACAGAAGTTCTTACAAATAAAATTGTCAAAGGTGTGAATTTATCACTGTAAAATTTAACAAAATTTGTCTATGACATTAAGAAGGAAAACAGATCAATAAACATGCACATTCATTTTTTTTCTCTTTCAATTTATAAACCTACCAGGAAAAATGTATTTATACATATATAATAACAGTCATATATATATATATATATATATATATATATATATATATATATATATATATATATATATATAGAGAGAGAGAGAGAGAGAGAGAGAGATACAAAATATCTTTCAGCCAACATGCATATATGTATACAGATTCATTCAAATAGTGAGCATTATATTAAGAAAATATAAGCCTGACTATTTACATATATGCACACACACATTATATATATATTGTGAGTGAGAGAGACATATACACATAACTATATGCATGTTTACAAACACCTAAATATATACATGCAAAAATATGTACACATCTATACACGTATAGAATGTACACACACACAGATAAAGATAGAATAATGAAGTAAACAGATAGCCTCAGAAAATTACAATTAAAAAAATTGAAAATACACATAGATAAAATATATAGTCAATAGAAATGTTCATAAAGTCCCTCACCTTTGAATGTACTTAACAGGCAATAAGCAGCAGTAGAAAATAATTGAACAGCTGCCTCAACCATGGAATGGTTACATTCCTCCGCTTCAACACATGTGACTAGGATCCTATCACAGTCACAGAAATACTTTTCCAACTAGTGATTATTCATTGAAAATGTATTATAGTGCAATACATACTTACTGCAAGTTATGTCAAAGGGAGATAAATATGACTCATAATCATAATATTTTAAGGGGCAAATTTTTTTCCCCCTTTTCTCTGTGAACAAATTAATTTTCAAAGCTTATATATATCAAGGAGATGCTTCCATAGCTTAAAGATGGCAACCACTCACAGTTCTATCAGACTGAATGCTTCATGCATTTTCAATGTTTTATTGATTAGAAATGCACAAGTCTGTCAGTGGTCAACGCATGCAGCAGGTTAGCAACTGTTGCTATGACTCATGGGATCTGCATCAATTTCAAAATGTTATCTAACCGCCAAAAATAATTGTTGGACTTGATCTGCCGATGACTCATAGAATAATAGCAACCAAAGCTTGAAATAGATAGAATTAAGTTTAGAGCCCGGAAGGTTTTCAGGATATGCAATTTGGTAAGGAGACAGCAACAAAAACTAAGTGATATAAATGCTTAAATCAAATGGATTTTTTTTTACCTCCTTTGATGTTTAATATTGTAAACAGACAGAATTAAAGAGTAAAACAATTTTACCTCACCTTATTTTAAACAGATTTTCAACCAATTCAAAAGCCCACAAATTCCATCAATTTATAAAGAAGCACCATAGATGAATATTAAAATTTTTTTTATATTGCTTGTATTTTAAAAAGAAAGTGTTTTCTTCTTTAACATTTACTTTCATCCAACTTAAGATGACAGAAATTATTAATATTTATATTATTTACAGTCTAACTCATCTTTGTTGTTATTATTTCAATGTTTTGAATGTTGTGTTTTTTTGGTCCTCAGTACTGCTCAGTTACTAACTCTTTAATTCCTGATAGCCAAGAGGATTACACCATTGGTTTGTTAATATGTAACTGAGTTCAATCTTTGTGATAGGTAGTACTGACTCAAACTTAGTAGAAACAGGACTAGCAAATTGCTAAAAAAAAACTTTGTAGGTTATTTAAAGCCAGAAAATATTTTGAGAGTGTAAGAATTTTTTTTTTAAAAATAATAATGGTTTAGTGATATAAATCTTACTAACCCATAGCTAGGGACATTCATACCTTTCCCAAGGGTATTTGTGTGTTAGGAAAAAAGTCTACCATTACTCCACATATGGTCTGGTTCTTCTGCTATGTATTTAGAAATTCTTGACAAAATCCAAAGAAAAATCTGCAATGTTATCATCTCAGTGTCAGTCACTGTCTCACCACCATAATGTGGCTTCTTTAATATTTTTATAGGAAGTGTTCTGATGAGCCTTCCTCTTTGGTACCTTGACTTTATGAATTTAAGCCCAATCAGTACTAATTACAGTTGAAATTGCTAGATGTAACTGGAAGTTCTATGCTAACAGTTTCTTCTTTCGCATTTTTCACTTGTGGAACTCTCTTCCAGCTTGTTGCTTTTCAGTCACCTTTTGACACTTGTGGCTTTATTGCCTTGCTTGAGATGAAATGATTAAAAAAGGAAATGTCATAGTACTACTTCTACTTTGCTTATGCATGAGAATCTAACTCAACATGCATTTCCCCTTATTTCATTTTGTAAAAAACTACTTGAAAAACTTTTAGAAGCACTTGTTTCCTTTTTGAGTTATAAGTAAAACTATATTCAAGCAGAATAAACATTTCTATTTTCACCTTGCCTTACACTGCTTTTCAATTAAGTTTAAGCAGGATCAAGAAGAATCTTTTTAAAGTGATAGAATATTAAAAAAATAAATAAAAATCAGAGGTATCATTTTTTGTTTTTTATTTTAGCTTGCCTTATACTAATACTACAAATTTCATAAGAAAAAATGGAATTTGTGCATTAATCTATCTATATATAAAGTTCTGTGACTTCCACTAGTTCATTTGTCCATCACAAAATCTAAAATAGCTATACATTGACCGACAGAAACCAAATTTTGAGAAGTTCAAACAGGTAAGGGAAACAAAGTACAGTTGTTTTTATTTTCCAAACAAATCAGTTTATTCAAATTTCATCAATTGGTTTGCAAAATTGAATGAAATGTTGTGTTTGTAATTCTCAACAAAAATGTTAGTGATAACTAACAATACTAAATACTGTGAGGATTTCAAAACACAACAGTGTGTTGCAAAAAATTCTAGTAAAAAAAAAAAAAATAACAATAAATTGTAATAAAAACTAAAATGAAAATTAAAAAAATATTGAATGTTTCTTTTTTTTCACAAATTATACTTTGGTAGTCACATGATTAAACATGACTCACCAACACAAAGCAATGAGGTTTTGTACTATGAAGTATAATTGGCTATAGTATATATATTAGTGAAGGGACGATACCAATATTTTTACCGATTCTGATACAATTGCCAATACTGTTCTAAATTTCCAATTCAGATACCTACAATGATTAAAATTTGTTATTTTCAGGCCTTACGGTTGGTTTGGGAAACTTAATGAACAATGTACATTTATTAATAAAATATTTAGTAGAAAAATGAATACGAAAGCTTATGAAATAAAGCTAGGTATCCTTTTTATTTAAAAAAAATTACAAGAAGTACCTAACTCTGCAGAACAGTGAATAAAAAAATTTTAAATTTGCTTACAGACATTTAATAAGAATTAAATATGAATTATCACAGCAACTTAAATAAATAATAAAGGGTCTTTAATCTTATCTAAAAGATGTAATCACAAATAAGTTTCACTGTTAAAAATAAATTTCTCATAACTAAAAATTTGATAATTTCTAAAAAAAATTGAAAAGTGTTTTATTTTTGTTAAAAAAAAAAAAAAAGAGTAAAAGTGCAACTACACAGTAAAAACATATCCCTTGATATTTTTTTTAAGAGATATAAGCAATTTTAGCAAACTTTACAATAATTTTTTAAAAAATATTACATAGTTGAAAGCTAAAAAATGCTGATATTCAAATTGATCATTTTATAAAGGTATGAGATTCAGCTAATACAATGTATTACAATAAAAAAAAGATTAAAAATATTAAGACAAATTATGTTAAAAGTAGAAAAAAACTATAGCTTAATAACTCCAGATGAAAATGTGATAAAAATACTCATTTTTAATTTTTTTTTATGTGTATAAAACTTGCATTTTGAACTGAAACAGACTTTAAACTAGCAAACTTTATGGAAAGTTCAAGAACTGAGAAGGAAATAGCAAATTTTTTTTTTTCTCCACACAAGTAAAATAAATTTACATCACACTTAATTTTGGTGTTATTATGATTTTAGTTTTACAGATAGTTTAAGTTCAACAAATATTTATATCTTTTTATCATTAGTACCTGGAATGGAGAGTTAAGTTTTAAACAAAAAAAATCCCAAGAATCATTTTTGGAATCAGAAATTAGGTTAGAAATTCCTTGATTCTGATACCCCAAAAAGTTCTAATATTTCTGATTCATGATTGCAATTAATCATCCCATCACTAATACATATATATTTTTAGAATGGATTTTTTATTAATTTAACAGATGTTTATCACTTTAAATGTTATTTTTAGTGGATACTCATATTTGAGTAGGCACTCCATTTATTTATTAAACAATATATTTATTTTTGTCTACCGGCCTGAATGCTCAAAAAATCTTATTAAAGAAAAATTTGAAAAGATAAACATAAAAAATCAATAGAAAAACCAACAAAAATAGAAAAGAAACAAACAGAAAAAAGACAGACACCTTTAATCCAAAGTTCTCAATGGTTAAATCAAATCAATTAAGACAGAGCAATAACCTTAACCAATGACAAAAGAGACTCAGTTCTTATCATTACACTGTGTCTCTTAACATTATTGTCAGGCCACAAGAACCTCTTGTTGCCTCCTGATGATCATATTGGGAGAAACTTTATATATATATATATATATATATATATATATATATATATATATATATATATAATGTAAGTTAAATTTACTAAATGTATCCTTGCCTAATACAAAATCATACTAAAAGGTATCAGTCAGGATCATATTTAATATTTATAAGAAATGATTTGCAAGACAACTTACTAAGAACAGTTTCATGATAGGCACTCAGCAAACATGTATGTTAAAAAAAAAAAAAAAAAAAGATTACAATAGGTGGAAAAAGAAAAGAAAATACAACTGAAGGTATAATTCCAGGCAATCAGCAGGCCTCAAATTTTATATTGAATGGGGTTGAAACAATTTCCTGCTCAGTTCTCCTTGACAAGATAATTTGATTAAACAGGGAAGGGGAAGAAAAGCAAAGAAAATCCAAATAAGATTGAATACAAAGTAAACAGAAATGAACACAAATATGTATAAACACTAACAGTATTAAACATGTTGCATTTGTTGAAACAATGAATGCAATGTGGCTTAATGAACAAGATGGCCAAATGAAATCGATAAAATGGTCTGAATACTGCTTATTTGCTTTGGAAAAAGGCACAAAGCCAGTTTTTTATGAATCAAGGCCCAAGAACCACTCTAGGTAGAGAGTTACTGAAGGAAGTTTTTGTGTAAAGGGCAAGAGGCATAGTTTATGAGGATATGTGAGAAAGATAATTGATCAACAATATAAGCAAAGCCAGTCCACTCAAACCCTCGATCACGATGACTTCTGATTTCATGCTAGCACAACCATTGATGGATCCTAAATAGTTGTCTACCCAGTTTCACTCACAAGGCTTGGGTCAGCACTTTTCAAAGGTGCCACATACTGGGATCGACTCCCCAGGCTGATAACATCAAGGTGTCACCTTCCTAACAAATTTGAACCCGGGTTTCATGGTTTAAAAATGAATGTTCTACCCACTTGGCCACACATAGCCATATATATGCATGCAAACTCATATTTGTATACATATTCAATAAACTTACATCATTCAAGTTTGCAAAAACAAATATAAGAATAAAACAAGAAAGAAAGAGATACACACACAAACAATAAAAATGTAAAGCAAAAACGGACTCACACTTCCTTCTCCTCCAAATTTTTCCAACATTTCCCATGTTGTTGATTCATTGAAAACTGCAATAGAAAAACAAAATATGTACAAAAAACAAAAACTTACCAAACTGAAAGTTACCATGTAACCTTCACCTCAGAAACACAATAGAAACAAGGATGATTTTAAAAGGGAGAGAAAAAAATACAGAAAATATGACAAACAACAAAACTATAAATCTATGAAGAAAAATCAAGACGTGCACAGTGACCCAGTTAGGTAAATCAAATCCAAGTAATAACTGTTTTCTTTTGTATCAAAGAAAGAGAAAACTGAAAATGAGGAAAAAATGAAGAGGGAGAGCTAAAGGCGAGGGAGGAGTAAGATGGGGAGCTAAAGGCGAGGGAGGAGTAAGATGGGGAGCTAAAAGCGAGGGAGGAGTAAGATGGGGAGCTAAAGGCGAGGGAGGAGTAAGATGGGGAGCTAAAGGCGAGGGAGAAATAAGACAGAACAAATCAGTAACTGTTCATTTGAATTTTGTTCAACTTGCAAAAAATTTATATACCTCTCTGTATTTTAGAAAATTAAGTGCAGAAAAGCCAATGTAATCATTTACATACAGGCATTTATATTATGCATTGAATGCACAATATTTATCCCCATGTAAAGTCATAATTAATATTTTAAAGATGATTAATTTGTTTAACAGTGTATCAACTCCTTATGGCTTATTTAATGTCAATTTAATTTTCTTGGGTGCTTTGAAGTAATAAAAATATGATATAGGTTATTCTTCTTTCACAATTGAATACCTGGTAGATGATGCATTTACAGGTTTGTGTGGACAAAATTACTAGAGGCAGATATGTGTGTTTTATGTTGTAGTTTTGTTGAAATAATATTTTGGAATATATTTTGATTTCTTTAAGAAACTGTAGGAAATTATATGGATTAATATCATGTAAGAGTTATTTGATGTTGGTTGTTTGGTTGATTTTATTTAGCAACAGATCAATTTAATTATTATTTAATGCTGAAACCTAAATATTTTGAATGCAATTGTATGTCTTCAACTACAGATAAAATATATTGGTAATTTTTTTTATATAAAAATGTATTTTTATACTTTCATAGTGTTTTGTTTTTGCTTGGGAGTTCACTATTTGGCTATAGCTTGGATCCTAAAAGTTACTACCATCTTGGGTCATGGTGAACCTAAGAACAGCAGCAATTAAGAGGTGGTTCCACAATTTTTAAAACCTTCAATTTTCTGATCAGAACCCTTGTTGCTGGATGTGTTTTATCATCATACTAAGGACTTTCAGTAAGGTCTAGGAAAAGACAAAGATAGCAGAAAAGTAAAATTTATGATTCATTTGATTGTTATGGATTTTTATTATATTAAAAATAAATCAAGTAAAATTAAGGTTAAAGTAATGCAAAATGAACATTACACATATTTCATTCTAATTCAATATTTTTTCATATTTACATTAATTTTGTTATATTAACAAAATCAGTTACAAAACAAGAACAATTGCTCATATTTTTCCTTACCAGTAGCACAAATCTGAGTTTCATGCACAATGCAATCATCAGGTGCTGTTCAATCAGCATCTGACAATTACATTGTGCATGAAACTCTGATTTGTGCTAGCGGTGAGGGGGGGGAAAAAAAGTATATTTATTATTAATATAAATTATAGTTGTTGTTATACATTGAGAATCAGCACTAGAACTCAATGTATGATATTTTATTTCTTTTTGAATTTGTAGATCTGATGAATTGGATCATGATTATGATTCCAATGTAATAAATTATAACCATCGAATATTCATGTTTGAGCCTTTTATATTATATATATACATTATATATATATATATATATAAAGCACAACACTAAGTGGCTGTCATCCAAAAGTTGTGGTGGTAATATTTACAGAGGAAAAGCTCTAGTAACAGCTAGAACCTGCTATCTAACATGTGCCCGTGTTGAATATATTCAAGAGGAGTGAAAAAAGTTATATGATCCTCACAAAATATCACTATCCAAGAGATGAATCCAAGCAAGAACAACAACAAAAAAAGAACCTATTAGAAAATACATGAACCAATAAGCAAGCTGATATTGTAGATTTAATAAGAACTTAAATGAGAGTTAAGGGAAGTGTTCTTTAATCTGATTGGGAATTATATTTTCCTTACCCTAAAATCAGATTATGATAACTTTTTGACACTTAACAGAAAACTTTCAGTTTTGTCAGCCCCTTGTATTTACTATCTGAAGCTTTCAGTTATCTTTGTAAGCAGTTAGACTGCTGATAGCATGTGGAATAGGAACCAGAATCTAGTCTCAGTGATTAAATGGGCACAAATTTTGATAGAAATGAAGGCTAATAAATTCTCAAAAAAAAAAAAAAAAAAAAAAAAAAAAAGAAAAGAAGCAGCAACAACATTTTCTTTAATTAATCATGAAAGTCTGAAAACACTTTTTTGTTTACAATATTCAGACCGTTATCCTCATCTTCATTACCATATTCACAACATTTCGGCTGTTGTACACTCCGGCCTTCTTCAGGTGATTAAAATTTCGAACATAACCCTTTATTTTGTCTACTGAGGGTAGATTGTTTTAGTTCCACATGCCATGCCTCTTTTGAATGTCTCAGTTATTTCTCTTTAACTCAACTCTCCAAGTTTTTTGGTTCACTGAAGCTGTAGCCTGGTATTGACCTCACAACTCTTTGGGTCTTGTCACTGGATCTAACCAATACCTTTTTTTCTATTACATGAATTGTTTAAATTAGTGAACTTGTTCCTATATTTTGTTTTTTTATTAGCACGAAATTTCAATCAATCCAATCAACAGCCTTAATTCCATTGATGCTAGTGGCAGGTCCAAACATAATAATGGAGGTCTAAGCATGAGGTTAGCTACATCCACTCTGATCCAAATTTCCCAGATATCAAAAGATCAACAGAACAACTTAGCACTGGAAAGATAAGTATTTTCAAAAATGTTCACAATGCACAAGTCTACGGAAAATTCAATTGCACTTCCATTGATTAAAACAACATTGGGACATTGGATATAAGAACCATGTGGACCCTATGATAATCAACAACTAACATACATGGCAACCCCAAAATTGGAATCCCTGAAATCAGTGAATGTCAGGACAACTCCAAAACAGC